>QOCX01001724.1:0-29317 GCA_005959815.1 Sarcophaga bullata | reverse complement strand
CGGGGTTCATTGCGGGGGCATTGCATTAGCCGAGAACCACACTGAGCGCGCCTCTTTGGAATTTAAGCAGACTTTTTGTGCGCCCTTCATTAAGCTTTGCCTCGATTTTTTGCGCCGTTCTACCAGTACTTTTGGGTACACATATTTACCTAAAATATAACAATGTTTGCTTTCGTACTTTTTCTTTCACTTAACGAGGGTACTTTCTGAAATTGATAAATTAACGAAAGTACCTTATCACGTGGTGATAGTAATTTGGTTGGAAGACATTACAATAGTAAAATAGAATATTAAATGGGAAAATTAAATTCAAAATTCATTATAGAAGAAAACGAATTCAATAAATTCCCTTAAATGTAAGTACTTTTTATCATCTTTATAAGCATTTGAAATGAAATTTAAAGTACCAAAATAAATATTTTTTTATTAAATTAAATGAAAAAATAATTTTTGCATGAATTTCTACACGCCTTTTGAGAGAAAAAAAACAAGAATCAATTTAATATGTCTGGGACACTAAACAGACAGTAAAAATAATTTTTTTTACTGTCTATGTGGGAGTGACGAAATTGTTAATAAAAAAATTTTTTTTTTTTTAAATTAAAATCAATGACAAAAAGCAAAATAAATAAAAAAAAAATAAATAAATTGGAATTAAAACTACAGTAATTGCTATTACAGAACATGATACAAGCTACACATGGTATGGTATGCCCTACTAAAAGATATCGCATGCGATTAACAATACTTTACACACCTTCTCTGGCACTATATTTTACAAACTTGGCATAATGACCCTGCATAAAAACATGATATTTTAACCTTATTTTATTAAGATTTTGTAAATCAGTTTCACATCTTATTTACATAAATAAGCACAACATAAATGGATAACCCTCCTAGTCTAACAATATTTTTTTGTTTTTTTTTCTCTGGCAAATTATAGACAAAAACGAAAATGAATATTTAAAGTGCCAAGTGTTTTGGTTGAAAAAAAAATCCAATTGAACACTTCTATTGTGTTGTGTTGATTATACAGTTTTTGAATAAATTAAATTGAATTAAAGAAAAATGCAACAGAATTTTGCATTTGTTTCGAATACAAATTCATAATTAATGATGTTGTGGGAGGGTTTTTTTTACAGAAGCTGTTGTTGTGCCTTTTTGAAATATTAAAACAACAAACAGACTATGCAACTGAAAGAGAACAAAATTAAATTAAAAAACAGCAACACGCCTATTGAAACTACTGCTTTGAATATTTCATTTGTTATCACACAGTGATTATTAATTTCGATTTTTCAAATTAGAAAATTAAAATGAAAATAAAAAATTAAAGTTGTTTAGGTTTCACATTGTAACAGCACCCAGTGTTTAGCTGCCATAAATGGCTACAGAGATTCAGTATTATGTACAGGTTATCAAGCATTCAACTTAACCTTAATCGATTAAGTTTGCATTAGTCTTTCCATGAACTTATTGTAATGGAAAGTATTTTGGAAACTGTATAAACAAACTTCTCTGCAACAAAACTGTTTCAATTTACTTTACTTTTCTTATTTTTTAATTTGTTTGATGGATTTGATGACTCAAATTGGAAGACCACAATGAAATTCTAAAAATTTTACTTAGAATTCTTACCAGGTCAGACATATCCACCAAAACGAAATATGAAAAATATTTCTTCTTAGGAAGAAAATTAACGCACACACACAAATAAAGCGGTGTGAGAAGAAGGTCGTAACCCTGACTGAAGGCTTGTAATAGTTAACTTTGTATTTATCGAACTCTACTTTATATTAAATTCCGATTACTTATTAACCTATTTGGTCATTGCAACTATTTACTCAAGATTACGCCCGAGTTCCTCACACCGCCCATGTTGTATGATAATTTCATTCATGAATAGCAGGATGTACAACTTCATGTCGACTTTTAAAGGACAGATTTGAGAAATTTTTCATGGCAATATTTTATTTTTGCCAGAAGACTTCCCTCGATCAGCAGAAAGTGGCCGGTAGAATGTATTTTTTTCGTATTTCGTTTTGTTCGAAAGGACCGAGTAGAGGTTTGTACCATGGACTCTCGTCTAATCAGCAAACATAATACCTACTAGAATACGGTAACTTCATTTATGTTCTTATATTCATTAATTTCATTCTTTATTATATTTTTAATATCATATTTCGATTAAAAATTGAAAACTTGCATGGCTCAAGTATACATTGATTTTCACCATAATATTTAATGCTTACTTACATGCATACATTAACAGAATTGGGCCCCTTTGAGGCCTAATGTGTTCCTCAAATTATTTTGGATGGGCAGCCACTTCTCTACTTACATACATGCATGATTGGTCCTTGCAACCATTCAGTCAGGATTACGATCACTTATGTTGTGTGATTTAATTTTATACATGAGTAGCGGGACTTACAGTTTAAATCGACTCCTAACGACAGATTTTTGAGAAACTTTTCATGTCATTCTATTTATTTTTGCCAGAATATTTCGTTTTGATATCTGACCTGTGGTTTGAATCATGGCCTTACATTTAATAAATCAACACACTACCTACTAAACTACGACGACTTCTATAGGCCATACTTATGGGGGCCATAATTCAATTCAATCTGATTGAATACCAAATAATTTTCCAAGTATTACTGTTTTTTGCATATGATGGATGGATGGACAGCGACCATATCATAAGAGTTCTTATTTGAAATGAATTTTTTTAAGGGAAAACGAGCCATAATTGATCCAACTAGTTGGGTTTTAAAAGCCCAAAGATTCTTAATTTTACATGCAACAAACATTGTAAAAAACTATCCTCCTACACTAGAATGTGTGTATATTAATAAAAGAAAATCTCCCTCCGTATAACCGTACAGGGCAGCTTTGATTCCTTTAGTTATTCATTTTAAATGAAATTTAATTTAAAAAATTCTTCCCTTATATTTTTACGGTTTCTTGAATTTTTATCAAAAAAAAAAAAAAAATTTTTTTTTGTTTTAATAAATTTTTTTGTTTCTTAGAAATTTATTTAAAAATTATATTAAAAATCGTAAAAAAAACACAGACTGCCAAGAAATTTTTTAAGGAATTTAATTTCTTTTAAATATAAATCAAAAAAAAAATTGTTTTTCCTTAGAAACCATTGCCTAAGAGAAATGCAGTAAAAATCAATTAAAAATTTATGAAAAAAAATATTTTTATTTTTACAACACAGTGTGTTGTTGTTACTCTCTGTCAGCAGTCATCTGGTCTGGTTTGAGGTTAAAAGTGAAATGTTTCTCAAAAATCGTTGGAACACATCATATGACCGATAATTACAATCTAAACTTTAATTTCTTTAATATAATGCTACTGATAGCATTAATTTACAAGTTTTTTTATGGTCTTGCAGTCCAGTGTTGTAAAGTAACCTTTTGACTGGTGGAATATAATTACAAATAATTATCTGATGAATGCTGGTGAAATATTTTTCTAAACAAAAAATACACACAAAGGCCAAACGAAACCGCAAAATGAAAAATTTACACAGAAAAACCACACAAAACTTTCTTTTGTATTGCTTTTGTAAAGTAGATTTGAAAACTTCCACTTTGGCCAAACAACAAAAGCAAAAAAATAAAAAAAAAATAAAAAAAATTGTTGCATTTGGTTTCATGTCGACAGATAAAACTTAGCCATGAAATGAGAACAGAAAAAAAAATAAATAAAATGCAGAGATGGGAGTCTATAGAATCGAAATATATTTTGAGAACACAGACTAGCAGCCAACAACAACAATAATCAACAAACATTATGGCAGTCCTTTATGCTGATTTAGTAATTTTGAGGATTTTGAACATACATTTACTCATGCCACTAGTACACTCTAGACACAGACAAACAGTGTGATACACGAGTACTTATGTGTTCCTGAATGGGCACACACATGAGCAACATGATTACAATGTGCCTGCTAGTACTTGTGTGTTTATGCTAGAAATAGACTTTATAGTCTATTATCTATCTCGCTTTTATCTCTTTGTACATTTAATTTAAAGAGTCAGAGAGAGAGACACAGAGTGTGAGAGAGAGAGAGAGACTTTTAAAAGGCATCAAACGTACACAAGTGGTAGTTTATGTGCTAACGTATGTATGTAGAGTGTTGTATGGCAATATAAATTTGTTTAAATCTATGTTTATTGCCTCTTTGTTATGTTTATATGTATGTATGTATGTATGTATGTATACACATTGAAATGTATGAGTATGCAAGCATTTTGTTTATAAATCATACACTCAACATTTTCCAACATTTACTTCCTCCACTTATTATTACTTTGTATTACTTTTCTAGAGAGACTCTTTGCAAAATACTCTCTTCACACAATATTATACAGACATACAGCCATACACGCACATATCTTTAACAGAGTAATCGTAAATATTAATCATACTACAATAACTACTTGCATAGACAAGAATTTAATTAACTTTAATTTATTTTTGCCTCTTTTATCTCTCTCACTCTCGGTCTGACTCTCTCAATGTCTCACTCTCTCACAGTCTGGTGTTACATGGTAAACAAACATTCATTTCTCTGTTATTTGTGTTAGTTGTTGTTGTTATTGTTTCTTTTTTCTACATATTTTTTGTTTTGCTTAACATAAACATTGTTTATGTGTGTTAAAAAATGTAAAAAAGGAAAATAAAAATAAAAAAGAAGATGAAAACAGTAACAATATCATGAAAACATAAACAAACAAATAGAAATTTATACTCGCATACTAATACTCATACTCATACCCAAACTCATACACAAGTATGGTAGTTATACTCCAGAGTTTTAGAGAGTAGACGTCTTAATGTCTGCTTATTTTCTTCGTTTTTTTTTTTTTTTTTTTGTAAACGTTTTTTGTAAACAAAAATTTAAATTTTTTTTTTTTTGGCAAAGTTGCATTAATAGAATACCGAAATCAATATTAAAAAAAAACAATTTTCTTTAAAATAATTAAAAATATTTTCTTTTTCTTTTTTTTCCTTATAAAAGTTTGATTTAAAATATTTAAAAGAGAACTTTAAAGAAATTCGATAACAAAACAAAAAAAACATTTCGATTCTGTTGTTATGGGTCGTATGAGTAATATTCATTAAAATTTCTTATAAATTACACGACATAGGGGCTGATGTTTTAGAAGAATGATGTTCAAGAGTAAAAATGGCTGGAAACTCAATATTTATTGAAATCAGAATATTTATCAGTAAAGAAACCTACATTCAATTGCCTTGGTTTCTTATGGCAATTCAAGGAAATACTTCTTTCCTACAGTCTTCATTACATTCTGCAGCATTTGCATTCAAAATCAAAAATATTTTAAAACTAACATGTATGCAGCACAGATCAGCAATGAATTACTTTTTCTTTACTCATAAGTACTCATGAAATTTTGAATATAAGTGAGTTAACAGAGTATTGAAATTTAACTACCTGATCATTCTACTCACTACAACAATGATTTTATAATACAAGTGCAATGAGTTACTACAACCGATGGACAGTTGACTCATAACATTCGAAATTAGATTTGTTCATACGCTATCATTCAGATCGTAGATTTAAAAAATACTTATAATACTCATAATGATTCGAGTGATTCGAGTCTTACATAGTTATCGTTGCATTTACAATAAAAGAAAAAAGACACACAAGCAAAAAACACAGAGCAGCAAACAGAGCAAACACACAATCTTCTAGAGAGTATTGTAGTGTTTGTACGCGATTCATACTTATTTTGTGATGTGTTGAGTGTTGAGTGATATGTTAAGTCATGAAGAGTAGAAATCAAAAACATCATGCGAAGTGTTAAGTATGAGTATGATGACTACTTCAAACTTTGAATATGAGTAGTATGAGTATGATATTAAAATAAGTATGAATTCGTATAAGTATCAGATATTATGAATATGATTCGAATCTACTGATCTTTTTGAATATTCATTGATTGATTAGAACATCATCTGTGCAGCTCCAGAGCTGACCAATTTTTTCTATGAGTTCGGTGGAATTTGGTCAGTACGGGGATAGCGCTTAGCTGTGGCATCACAACGGGCCGCTATGTGTGCTCAAGTGAGCTTTTGGTAGCAAAGCTATCACAACAACGTACTTACCTACCTAACATCATCGCAATGTAGATGTTGTTTCAATGCTTTTTTACAATTTTAACCAAATTAGGTCGAGCAAAGAACGATATTTCTTCTGAAAAAAACGCACATTCCTACATTATATTTGAGGGTCTTGTAACGCATACTAACCAGTGGATTGCAATACTACATTTCACAGAGAATTCTTTCTTTAGCCGCACTCTTCATTGTTTTTCCCGGTTCTTGATATGTACATACATACATACATACATACATAATTAGACATTACAACCTTAAAGTCAGGATTATAACCTAGATTCTCGCACTAGTTATCAGTGGTGAAAGTTGACACCGAAGGGCAGATTTTTGAGAAACCTCTCATGATAATTTAAATTACTCTCAGAGTGTTTGCCAGAAATCTGCTGAGAAACAGTCACCGAAGAATAATTTTTTTTATTTCGTTTTGTTCAAAATGTCTGGCCAGGGGTTTTGAACCGTTGCCTCACATCTCATAATTACCCTTTAGACTACGGCAACTATGGCGTTTCTTAAGAGAATTCAAGAAAGTTTTTTTTACATCCTGCAGCACTTGTATTCAAAATCAGAAATGTTATACAACTATCAGGTTCAGGGTAATATTTCAGAGTCTATTCAAGGATTCGAAGCTGCCAACAGAAGAGCTCTTTAAAACCTCTTTAGCTGGATATCCATTTTTTGCATTGAAAATCTTATATTTCGATGAAGGAAAGCAAATTAAATACAAAATCATTGACATTAAAATTGTTCTTATGGGATTACGTAGGGAATATTTTTTTTTTATTCATTGTGATACTTTTAAGGAGCATAATACTAGCGGTAGATCTACAAAATATTCCAAGGTAAACAAGCCGAGTTGGCCTACCCGAATCTGTTCTAGGATTTTAGATGGAATGTCTACCGATAATTAGAAATAACTCTATTTGTGTTGTTGTATTGTGTTGTTGTATGCAGTGTTAAGGAATTCTGTTCTTTGAATTCAATTTTTAAATTTCAAATACAAAAAGAAGGCAAATAAAATAGTTTTCAAGATGATTTCAAAGCAATTTTTAATTAAAAAAACAATTCATGAATAGAATTCTAGTGGAAATGGTTTCATTACTTTACTTGTCTTGAAATTTGCTCTTTTTCCTTTACAAGCAGACATTGAAGATGTATTGTTGTTGCCTGTAAAATTTATTAAATTTCAATGAAAATTAAACAAAAGAATCAAGCAGACAAGACGTCATAACACATCCGTATAATCAGCATTATCATCGTCATCATCATCATCCTTATTGTCTTCATTGCTAACGAGCATACATGATTATTCATGAGATGATGGGAAGTTTTTCACTTTTAATTTGATATTCAAGCTATGATCTTAGCCTTCAATAGTTACAATATTAACTTGATTTTATAAAAGGCATGTTGTATTCGTTTTATTTTTTTATTTCTTCTTCTTCCTTTTATTTTTCTACATTCGAAAGGATGTATGCAAGGAGAAAAAATCAATTCTTATTAAAGCAAAAGCAATTGAAGAATAAAGATGTGATAAGGAAAATATTTGTTCCCATACCTAATAACAATACATTGTGTGAGATAGCAACATATGTATGTATGTGCTTATTGTATATGATGATTGCTTGTTGTATGTCTTCAAAAGTAATGATGAGCACTGATGTTATGCTTATCAAACGTATTCATTTTCATTACACAACTTAAGCCAAACTTTAGTCCTCCCTCTTATCGCACAAATACAAATACAAATCGAAATCTCAATGGAACTATTATTTCCATTAACTCTTTGCAAAAGTATCACACTCTACTGTTTCAAATCATTACAAATCGAGAGAAAAAAATAAACAGAAAACAGAAAATAGAAAATAGAAGGAAGAAATCATGGTAATCATGGCATTGAAA
Organism: Sarcophaga bullata; assembly: GCA_005959815.1. NCBI lineage: Eukaryota > Metazoa > Arthropoda > Insecta > Diptera > Sarcophagidae > Sarcophaga > Sarcophaga bullata. The sequence goes on along the minus strand of QOCX01001724.1, from coordinate 21,244 downwards.
TCATGAAAATCAAAATGAAAGAAAAACTTACAAACGAAAAAAAGGAAGAAGAAGTACTGAAGTGATATAGAGACAGAAGGAAAAAGTATGGGAAAAGTATAGAAATTGAATTACTATGAGAGGAGTATGAGTACAAGGATTAACAGAAGATTCCTATCAACACACAATCGATTCTCATTCATTACAAGTCATTTATTCAGAGTTTAAGGACGTGACATTGTTTCCTTTTTCTCAAATATCCGTTTTTCATTCATTAAAGCTTCAAATAAAAAGACAACAAGACAACAAAAACAAAAACAAAAACAATTTACAATAAAATTGTTTACAGTGATGTTTGTGTTCGTATATCACATCACAAAGCAATACAAAGCAATGCTTGTGATACAAAAACATGTTAGACAATCAAATATTTTTTCCAAGTATTTATGCGTTTGATTAGTTTAATTAATGAATTTTTTGAACAAAAACAAAAACAAAAAGAAACAAAAACAAAAACAATAAATACAATATAAAGTAAAAAGCTAAAGGCCACTTACTTTGATTAACTTTAAATTGTTGAAAAAGGCTGCCACAAGCATAGCACAACTGTACTGTGACTGCAAATAAGGAAGGGGAGGGGGGTAAACCATATTCAAATAATTTATTCGCAATGCTATTTGAATTGAGTATTATATTTGAGTAATGATTTGTAATTAATTTGTTAATTAACAAGCGTGTGTGGCACTTTTTTTGCAATTTGAAATATTTTGTGGGCGTGTAAGTCATATTAATTATGGCAAGTGCATGTATACAGTAGTGTAAGTATGTGCATGTGTATGTGCATTATTAAGATTACAAATTAAAATTATGCATGTAATTATATTGATTTGTCAAAGAAATATTTTCCTTTATTTAAAATCTAAAGGGTTATCCATTTATCGGTTTCCTAATGGCATAATTTCGTTGAAAGGTTTGTTTCATTTTAATAATGAGATCTTGCCCCTATGAACGTAACCGAAAGTCCTTTAAATGAACGCTTCTCGATTGATTTTAGTAGACGAAATAATTTAAGATAACTTTCAATCTCTTTTTCGTAAATATCGTGCGATATTTCAGTGCTAACTTGGCAATAATTGTGCTTTAAATGCTTCAACTTTAGGCGACTATCCGCACAGACACGGTCTTTAATATACGCTCACAAAAACTGCGTTACATACATTCGTACATAATTGGGCATTACATTACTCTTTAGTTGGGATTACGACCTAGCTTCTTATTATGTAGTATGTGTTATGTATGTAGTATGTGTTAAATTTTATACATGAGTGACGGCATCTAAGTTCAAACTCAAGTCCGAACGAGAGATTTTCTAAGGAAAACTTTTCATGGTAATTTTATTTACTCTCAGAACTTTTGCTGAGAGGAAAATCTGGCAAGGGAAGTCGCAGAATAATATTTTTTTTTATAATTTGCCAGGGTCAGACATCATACCTGGCGTTTGAACCGTGGCCTCTCGCGCCTAAGAAGCTACAACACTACGTATTAGACTACGTTGCAATAGCGTTACGTCATTGTAAACAAATAATGTAGAAAACGTCACATGTTATAAACCAAGACCACTCGTGTTTTATGGTTTATGACGCTATCATGTTGGAAGAAAGTACTGTCCAGTTCGGTTGTAGGCCAATAGAAAAACGATTATCATACAATTCTGCAGATTTAACTTGAGTGTCCTTTTTCGATTAAAGATGGCTTAAAAATCTAGTCACCAAACCAGAGTACTTATCAAACCTGTCCCAAGCGGAATTACCGAGTCCCCATGCCATTAAAAGCCTGTAGCTTTAGCAGCTCATTGTTTTTTATTATTGCGTGAAATGGACCACATTCTATGTAAATATCTGTAGTGAGTGTATGTCTCTTGCAATATAATTTCAAGGCGAAATAAATAAGTTTTCTAAACAGATTTCTGACTGTAAATGTGGTTGTGTTTTTCCTTTTTTACTTAAATAATTGGCCTTAGAAACCCGTTTGTAGGATTTCGAGCTGCATTAACCATTCCTGACAGACGCCTCTACTTCGAATGAGCCTTTGTTATTTGGTCCCACTAATTGGTGACAGATTTTCGTCCGGATAAGGTCATCTTCTACGCCTACGACTTCTACTAATTTGAGCATCAAATGCCACCGCTTTATAGAAAACCATGGATAGGATGAGTGGCTTGTAGGACATCAATTTCATCTTATAAAAGAGGCTTCTGGTGCTAAATTACCCATTAAGACCATAATAATACATGTTTACAAGAGCGCACTAATCGCTGATAGAACTTCTTTGAGATAAGGTCACTCTCTACTTCGATCTCCACTAATTTACACATTAAATGCTTGAGCGCTATAGAGCAGCATTAGGAGGATTAAAAGGGTTTCCGGTACTGAACTATATACAGAGACCATAATAATACCTCTTGACAGTTCTACAGTTTAACTCCAGACTCCAGACATTATTTTGGTTGATAACGGCGGAGTCACGGCTTCGAGATTTCAAAAAACAGAATAGAACCTCAATTTTGCCAAAAAAACAATAAGACGAACGAAGTGAGCTGCAATAGAATATGTTGAGTCTCATTTGATTATTTGCATATTTTTGGTTCTCCATTCGACAAAAAATACGTAACGTCAAGGTATTGCTTGCTCCATAATCGAAAACAGTAGAATGTTTAATAACAGATGGGGTGTTGTACAGTGTGTCACTAAAGTAGTTTGATTACGTAAACAAACGAGTTCTCCTTTTTCAGTATTCTTTTAGTGGATTCACAATTCCGGATACTCCCACAAATCTGTGTTAGAATTTAGAACAGCAGCAATGCTTATTCCACAAGCAATTTTCAGTGTGATTAAAAGACTAGATGCAATCTTTACTTGATTCGTCTTTGTAAAATTTTCGCCTGGGTGCACCTATACATGTCATAAAGCTGGGTGTTTACAAATAAAAAAAGAGTTCTTTCTTGTCCCAAACAAGGGTGTTTTGTTCTGAAATTCATTCATTTTATCTTTGAGGCTACAAAAATGCAAAATCTCTACAAATTTTGTAATAAATACAAAAAAGGCTGGTAACCAACTCTGGTACTCTGGTACCGTGTTATACGTGATTAATTTGAATTTAAGCACTTAATACGGTAAAGTGATAAATTTATTATCGATTCCTTTATATTGGGCAAAAAAAAAATCACCACAATACAGTTCTATTGTTCTGGAAACCATGCATCATAGAAATAAAATACTTTGTGGGGCTTTAAATCTGTAAATTCCGAAGGCAATAAAATACGTTTTTCATACAAAAAAAAAATAAAAACAAAAAATAAAACTTTTTAATAGAATTCATTGAAACTTAAATGAATTATGAACGTAATAATATTAATATTCTTTAATATTTAATAAATCTATTGAAAAAAAATTTTTTTGTTTTTTTTTTTAAATATTAAAACGTAGTATTGTTTACATTACAATGGAAAGGTAATCTGATAACAAAAAAATAAGACGACATACATACAGACATACGTACATATGTATGAATATGAATTTTGAATATGAATTCATTGTAAAATATTTAATGTTACTAACAATAAAATAAACAAAAACAAAAAATAATAAAAAAAAAACTCTTTTTAAACAAAATAAATAAAAAAATGCTCACAGATATGCATGATAATTTTTCTTTCTTTGTGAAAAAATTAAAAACTTCTTTTGTAACTGATATATGTACATATGTAACTGATGTACATACATATATATGTGTCTCTATATATTTGTATATAATATTATATATTTATATTAATATATTTATGTTTCTCTATTTGTCTGTTTCAATGTTTATTTTACATGGATTGTTAATATAATTTTTTTTTTCTGATTTTTTTCTGATTTTTTTTTTAATTTTTATTTGATTTGATTTGTATTATTTGTGTTATTTTTTATTTGAATGAATGTATTTTTTTTTTTGAATTGTTTACATAATATTTTATTTGTTTTTTTATGTTTTTTTTTTCAAACAAAAAAAAAAATTATTCTCTTTATTGTTGCCGACTGTATTTAAATAATAATAAACAACAACAGGCAACTCATTTAATTTGCATGGCGGACTACAAACAATCAATAAAACAGAATGAGAAATAATAGCGGAAGTAAGCTAGGCTTTAGTTTTATTTTTAATAAACAAATAATTTTTTATTGAAATATTTAAATTCAATAAATAATTTAGAAATTCCTTTACATAACATTAGAAAACATATGCTTTACGCAGCTACAAGGTAGTTTAGATTTCAATTTTGATTTCGATTTCGAAAAAAAATAACAACAAACAACACAGACTTTCAATTTCCGTTTCTTTTGTAAACTTAGAAAATTGGATCGTATTTTCGATCCCCAGAGTTACTAGTCTCATACACGACACCAAGCATTTTAGGTGTAAGTTCCTTTGTTTAACATATAAAATAAAGGCTTATGTCCTCAGATACGCTGTGTTATTTCATGAAATTTTTATGGTTCTATCATGACAAATTCCCTGAAAAGATTCATTTTCACTTCTTAATTGTTTTTGATTGATTGATGATTGTTAATTTGTAGTGTCGTAAAAAAGTTACACACAATTTTATGAAATTATTCACCTATTCGACTGCTTATGTAAAATGCTTTAAGTAAACATTAAACCTTCCATTCGAAAAGTAAGTCGTGAGCCACTCAAAGTTAATACAAGTGCAGACACATTACCATTTTCAGGAGAAATGAATGAACATACAAACATACATACATAATTGGTCATTACCACCCTTCAGTCAGGATCAAAACTTAGTTTCTTACATCACTTATGTTGTGTGTGTTCATTTTATACATGAGTGATGGGTGCCTATAGTTTAAAAGTCGACTCCAAACGACAGATTTTTGAGAAAGTTTTCAATGGCAATTTTATTTTCTCCCCGCGCTTTTGTCACGTTAAATTAATGTACATGGCAATAATGGTTAATTCATGTTCTGAATATGCCTATCCGATATGAATAATGCGGACAAAGGTTTTCAAAGAAATTTAAAATGGGAAAATTTAGTTCGTCTCTCAATTCCATAATCTTTTAATCTCCCTTTCTTAGAGAAGATTGAGACAAAGAACCAAGCAATACTCAAATAGCAAGAAAAAAGTCTGCGAGGACTGAGTAGAGACTTAAAATAGCATAATAAAGTTTTCATTTAATGCTAGATTGTAGCATTTTTAGGAAGAAAATAAAATTAAAGCGAAAGATCTTTGACTTGTGTTTTCTTTGCTTGTATGTATTATCTATTTAGAAACTAAAAGCCTTTCTTTATAAGATATTTTCATTCTTATAAATGTTTCAGATTTTATTTTTTAAATTTTATAAATCTTTTTTCTTACATGTCGAAAATGTTTGCTGGGTTATGTTTTATCAAATGGGAAAAAAATTTTTTAATATATTTTTGGGTTAATTTACAAACTTATTAAATAAAACGATTGCAGCATATTAAACTTATATTAACTGTATTAACAGTAAGTAATGAATGTTTAAAAAAAAACTCAGGAGTTAAAAAACAACATTTTATTTGCATGTGTGTCTCTACTCCATAAATTTAAGCATGATTTTGTGTTACTTTTTTGTGTCCTGTGTCTTACAGTCTCAACGTTAAGCATGTTAAATATTTGTGTCTAAAAGTGTTGTCAAACAAAATTTTTTAATAAAACTCCCCACGTACATATTTTTTAAGTATTTACCTTTATTGTTCTTGTTTCTTTGTTTTTTTTTTTTCTTCTAAACCCCCCTTACAATTTGTTATAAAAAAAACAAAAAAACAAAAAAAAATTGTGCAAATCAACCAATAAATATCACAACCAATATTATCACCAATATTATCACTGCCCCTGTAGTCTAGCAATACATCTAACCATACAACAACAATTGGCAATGATAGGTATACACCGACTACTACGCTAACCAATACGACAACAACATCCAGCTCTCAGTCACGTTCAACCACCTGCAGTGATGATGATCTCGAGGAAATCGATGAAGAGCCCAGTCATAATTACGATGAGGATCGTGCCGGTGATGAAGAGGATTTGTATGGCGGCGAGGTGTCCTATGATGAGTATGATGATGGTTATCTTCTAACGACTTTAAATAATAAAAATAACAATCATCATATGGAAACAATAACGAATGAGACAAAGAGTTCTACATCAATGACATCACCAACAATACAACACTCATCCTCAATGGCTCATCATATTAATTTCGATAATAGTTGTAATGGTAGTGGTAACAACAATAATAACTGTAGTGGCACTGAGCAACAACAGTTGATGGAAGAGGTACAGCAGCAAGAAAATTTATTATTATCCCCAAATGCAAATAGCAATTCAAAATCTATAATAAATTCCTTGAGCCCATCAACCATTACCGCCAACTCGTCATTGAATAAACAACAAGCAGTTGTTACAATCCAGCCCTCAGCAACAATTACTACCACACCTGCCACTGGTTGTAATAATACAAGTAGTGCAACGGCAACTGAATCTCTGGCAACTACCCACCATAGCCATACTACCCAACATCAGCAACAACAAGAACAACATCAAAATAATTCCCCTATGCTTGCACGCTTAAAGCAAATTGAAAATTTACATACTCCAACCACTAACCTTATAAATTCAAATTCCAATTTAAATTCAAACCTTTCCATTCAAAGCGCTGCTATGCATCACCCTTGTACTGATACCTCCTCTACCTCTACCTCCTCAATAAATTATTCTTTTAGTTGTAATAATACCAGTATCACTAATACAATTGCAAATAGTTATGGCTATAAAGCCTTATCACCACTACCAACATCATCAGCATCATCAGCATCATCATCATCATCATCAGCATCGGCAGCAGCAGCAACACAAGTGGCTACCACAGCCACAACTGTAGCAATGCCAACAACACAACATTCAATAACAAATTGTATACAAAATCAGTTACAAAATCAAAATCAAAATATTTCCTCCAGTTTAGAGATTATCCTTTCACCAATTATCCAAAGTAGTAGACGGTAAGTTTTATTTTGGTAACCACTCTTCTTTTTGTGGCCATCAAAATCATGATTTTTCTCTTATATTTTCTAATTTCTTGTTTTTTTTTTTGTTTTTTATTCAAAATTTCCATAGAATTTGTTAAATTTTGTCCTTCTTCTTCTCTTTTTGTATGTTATTCTTGAGTATTTTATATATGTTTTGTTAACAGCATCTCTTGTATTATTTTACAAAAGAAACCAAAGTACTCTTATGATATAAAAAATATTAAAATTTATCGGTTATCGTTTATCGTTTACCGTTCATTAATGTTACAATTTAAATTTGAAATTCCTGTTACGAATATTCGTCATTTTTATGTCCTTAGCAATCATATAACGGTGAATGCTTCATTTAGCTAAACTAAGACTAATGTAAACTTAAAAACCTTAAAAATGTAATTTAAAAGTCCATTTGAAACCATTTTTGTAGCCTTTTGCCCCAGTCTGTCTACAATTTAATGCTGTTCCGTTATTGCTATTTCGGATGAGAGATATTAATATCGACTCCGAATTATAGATTTTTTAGGGCCATTATTACAACATTCCGTTAAAGTTGAATTTATTTAAAGGCAACTTTAGCTAAAGTGAGCTTTAAAGCTAACTTTAACTTCTTTCCGTTATTACAAGCTAATAAAATAATGTTAAGTTTTTCGATAAAACTGCTTAATTAAGCAAGATTTTTTTTAAAGCAATGTTAACGTTAAGCTTCGTTTTCTTTCTCTTAATTTTTTTGAGAAACTTACTCTAAAGGCCATTCGTATAACTTCCCATTAAAGTTGGGTTTAGTTAAAGGCAACTTTGGCTAAAGTGAGCTTTAAAGCCACCTTTAACTTCCTTTCGTTATAACAACCTAATGATGAAAGCAATGTAACGTAGGGTTTTTTTTAATTTCGAGTTGCCATATTGAAAACAATATTCAATGTGGCAAGTTCAAACATAAACTTAACTTTAAAAGATAACGGCAGTATCAACCTCGCTTTAGCTTAACACTTCTTTCTTATTGTCCACTTATAATAATGAAAAACAATTTATCTGCCCTTTAAAATCCTGTCTTTTGTTAAAAACAACTTGTAATAATGGCCCTCAAAGTATTTGCCAGAAATCTGCTGAGAAAAAATTGCCGAGGAAATATTTTTTCGTATTTCATTTTGTTAGAGACTTGTCTGACTTTGAGTTTGAACCGGAGGCCTTACGTCTAATAACCATTTTAATCCTTAATAACTTAATATTTTCCATTTGCAAGATTTTTCTTCAAGTTGTTTTTGGCTTTAATGCATGTCATATGATTCATCCATGTTTGAAACTAGCAAGAGCTAGCATTTATAGAAGCTTGATTCCGGTTAGACTTTTCCAATTAAAGTTGGGTTTAGTTAAAGGCAACTTTGGCTAAAGTGAGCTTTAAAGCCACCTTTAACTTCCTTTCGTTATAACAACCTAATGATGAAAGCAATGGTAACGTAGGGTTTTTTTTAATTTCGAGTTGCCATATTGAAACAATATTCAATGTGGCAAGTTCAAACATAAACTTAACTTTAAAAGATAACGGCAGTATCAACCTCGCTTTAGCTTAACACTTCTTTCTTATTGTCCACTTATAATAATGAAAAACAATTTATCTGCCCTTTAAAATCCTGTCTTTTGTTAAAAACAACTTGTAATAATGGCCTCAAAGTATTTGCCAGAAATCTGCTGAGAAAAAATTGCCGAGGAAATATTTTTTCGTATTTCATTTTGTTAGAGACTTGTCTGACTTTGAGTTTGAACCGGAGGCCTTACGTCTAATAACCATTTTTAATCCTTAATAACTTAATATTTTCCATTTGCAAGATTTTTCTTCAAGTTGTTTTTGGCTTTAATGCATGTCATATGATTCATCCATGTTTGAAACTAGCAAGAGCTAGCATTTATAGAAGCTTTGACGTGAATTGTGATAGTCAGTAAGATTTTTTTCGATTTTTAATTTTAAGCAAAAATTAAATTTTAATATCTGTAGTACGTATGAAAGTAAAGAAGAATAATTTTTAATTTTTTTTTTTTTTTTTTTTTTTTTTGATAATAATTTTTACGTAAAAAAAAATGAAAATATTCTTGAAAAAAAATTTTTTTTTAATTTAAAATGAAAAATAAATGGCTTCGTTTTCCTATGATATTGTTGCAGATGCAAGAATTAAGAAAACAAAAGAAATAAAAACAAAAACAAGATAACATCAAAATAAATAATGAGAAGAAATTATTTTCGTTAATGGTTAAAAAGAAAAAGACAAGGAAAGGAAAACAAATGGAAATGAAACCTGAAAAGCAAATGTTAAATTAAAAAAACAATTTCAGTCATCAATGAGTTTGTTAAAGAAGATTCAATGACTGCTTGACTGGCTATGCAAACAGTGATGGGTTCCTAGCATTATCTACTCCTCCCCATTCCAGCTGTATTTTATATGCCAAAACGAGAAACAATATACAATGAATGTCTGAATATCTGAATTTATTTCATTGAAACAGGAAATTATTATGAGCATAACAAAAACATACACAAAATCAGGGAAAAAATATTTTCTTCTTAGAAGAAAAAAAAAGAAAAAAAAATAAAATAAACACACGTGTGCTGTGCTGTATCGAAATAATATTTTTTTCATATGAAAAATCTTTCTTTCTTGTTCGATGGAATATTTTTTCGATGAATTGTAACTGGTTATGAACACATCCTTTTGAGTATTTTCAAATGTCTGTTAAAGGGGGAGTCTTTATGATTGAAAATTTTTTGACTTTTAATTTTTTTCATTCCAGACTATTACTTTCATTTTACATTTAAGCAATGTTTTGTTTCCATTTTTCGGTAGAGGAAGGAAGGGGTCTATATGAGAGTCTGGTTTTTCTTTTTCATAAATTTCGTGCATCATTATTTTTTTTAAATTCAAAAAGCCAGCAGCAGCAGTAGCAGCTTCTGTTAAATGTCGAAAGAAAATAACTTTTGATTTGCCAAACATTCATGCATACCTACATACATATGTATATACATATACATACATAGTCTATCTGTTTTTCATTTGGAATATCTTTATACGCAGCTTTACCCCCCCATGCAAACAATATAAAGTCGTCATATAAAGAACTTCGTCTGCCTTTATTTTCTTCATTTCATAATTTCATAAGAATTTTTTGATTTTTTTTTTCTTTTTTTCTTTGCCAAATATTGCCATTTACGTTATCGTCTGTTTTTTCTTCTTTTTTTTTTTTGTTAAAATTTAAAATCTTTGAAAAAATTTTGCTTTGCGTTTAAAAAAAAAAAAGGTGAAATTGCTNNNCTTTTTCAAGATATAATGACTGACAGACAGATTGTTTGTATGCAAACGATATGAATTCATTATTATTTTTGATACACTCTTACCACTCTTAACGTACGTCTATCGCTGGTGAATTTATTCAAAATTTTGCGTCAACAATTGAATTCAAATGCAAATGGTTTTCGTATGGATTTCACGATGCTAAAGGAGAGTTTTAATTTAATTTCAACTTCAAATACAAGAATATTATTTTGATTTTCTATTTATTGTTTTGAAAATAAAAACTTATGTTTGTTGTATTCAATTTCTTTTTGAACAAAGATTGAATTAAGGATTTTTGCATTGCGTGGCAACGTGTGTAACAGAGATCAGCAATGAGTATTCAAAATGATGAATAGATTCGAATCATACTCACAATTTCTGATAATTATACGCATTCATACTTATTTTAATATCATACTCATACTACACGTAATCAAAGTTTGAAGTACTCATCATACTCATACTTAACTGTAAGCATAATGTTTTTGATTTCTACTCTCCATGACTCAACATATCACTCAACACTCAACACATCACAAAAAGTATGAATCGAGCGTACGGGACACTTCAAATACTCACTAGAAGGTTGTGTGTTTGCTCTCTGTTGCAGCTCTGTGTTTTTTGCTTGTGTGTCTTTTGTAAGATTGTACATTTTGATAAAGTGATTCGAATCATTTATAAGCATTTTTTCTAAATCTACGAATCTGAATGAGTAGGCGTATGAATCAAACATATTTCGAATGTTATGAGTTCGATGTCAACGTTGTAATTATACTCATTGCAACTTTTACTTACAAATCAACGTTGTAGTGAGTACGAATGAATCAGAGTAGCTAAATTTCAATACTGTTGACTCACTCATACTCAAAAATTCATGAGTACTTGTTAGTAGCGAAAAAGTGATCTCTGATGTGTAGCATTTTGGTCTGTTAAATGGAAGCTGTGAAATAATTAGCATTGCGTGAAAACCTAGCTTACATATGAGTCATTCAAAATGCAAAATAAATTACGTAGAGCTTGAATATGTTTACTCCTTTGAATAGAGTATGTAGAAAACTTGCTGCAGGTTGCTTCATTGAGGTGAAGCCTCTACAAATCTACTTTCAAACAAAGTCTTGTGGTTTCCCATCAGAGATATACCATTAAATTTCATTAAACCAACCTAACACACTGACCTTGTCAAATGAAAAGCCAAATGACCAATTGATGCCTTGAGAGCCTACTTAAAGAATGTGTATTATAGACCGGGAGTATACGGCAGTTGGTAAAATTTTATGCATTTTCTTGTGACCAGAACCATTTTTTGCAACACTAATTTTCGGTCTCATCTTTGAAGCAGAATTTCTCAAGTGGTGTTTCAGTTATCCATCTGTCTTTCGTGCAATTACTGTTACACCCATTTTCCAGATTTTGAATATTTCCCATACCTTTCAAACGATCAGGAATTGTTTTTTTTTTTGCCAACCATTTAATGTTTCTGCTACTTGTTTCGGATCAAAGTATCTTCTTCATACAATATTGTCTGCAGTTCCATGTTTTCAAACTTTTTGGTGGCCATCCACGTTTGACATTTTTCTCCATCAAAATTGTTTTACTTGAACCGTTGAAACAATTTTCTGTGTATCCTTTCTAATAACAGATGATCACCATTTGCCTGGACAAGCATTCAATAAGAGATCTGAACTTTATTCGTTTCTAATCGTAAAAATTCATTTCTTTTGGATCAGAATCTGTCTCCTTCCAAAAAGATGGATAACAGTTAACACCTAACTGTCGGTTTACAGTTTGAAAATTTCAGTTCGCTTCTCTATTTATTGTACACATCTGCCTTGGTATTCTGCTGTCTAAGCTAAGCATATCTTGGACGTCAAACCATTTCGGCTTATGTCGGGGAGAGAGGCTTCTGACCAATTCGTTATTTAACACCACGTTTATGACATTATAGGACACAAATCGGTTGTAATATATGTTGGGAGTTCAATAGCTCAGCAACATATCACAACTACAGAACGTTGACTATGCACCATGTGAGATAAAACAAGATTTTAATTTTAAACCTTCTCAGCAATTGGCCAAAGTATTCATTTCTGTAAGATGAACTGTTAATAGTGCCTACAATATAAGAGACCTAAACGTAAATACTGTTCACAAAGTCTACCTGTTGCGACATCCTTTTGAAGTTTTAGAATCTAGTTCGTAAATTGTTCATTACGTTGTAACAGTGAAAACTCTATACTGTCCCCCTTATTCCTGATTTGGTAAGCCATTTAAAAACTAGAAAATCTATGCCTTGTAAGACTTAAGTCAGCAAAAATTCAAATGACAATAAAATCTTAACAATTTATTTATAAAGCATGTGATTTAAAAGAAAATAAAATCTAAAGTTTAACAATGTTACACTTGATAACAAGCAAAAATTTGCCTATCCTTGCCAAGGAGTAAAGCATTTTTAAACTTCATTAAAAAATTTCAATTTTATTTTTGAATTTTTCTTGCCTCTTTTCTTATCTCTAAATTGAGAGAAAATATTGTTTGTGTGCGTGCCTGAGTGTGTGTGTGTATAATTTAAATATGAAATACATTTAAAAGCCTATAAAAAATATTGTGTATCGTATTTGATATATTTTTTCTTTTTTTTTTGCTTATTTAAGCAATTTTATCTGAAGAAAATTATATTTGGCAACAAAAATAAGAAAAAAAAAAGAAATCAAAAACGAAATCAAAATATTAAAAAGGACCTTTTTCTCAAAGGTTGTATGTAAACAACCCTAAAAAGGACATTATATTTGTTTGTATGAGAAAATATAATTTTGCTGTGTTCCATAGTGTGTGTATATTAATGCTCGTATGTAAATTGTTGTTATATTTCTACCAGATAAACGTATAAAACTAAACACAATAAATAAATGATTTTATTCAGCAAATATTATCTGGTTTATGTGTCAATTTTCTATTCCTGGCCACCACTCTGCTTCGTCCCTGTCATATTTTACCAAATCAAATTGTTTGTTTCTTCAAATTTCTAATATTAAGATTGGCATCTTCATTGAATTTCTAAGCAACATGTTTTTGTATTTAAATGCTCACATAAATGTTGATAGTGCTTGGATACATGTTGCTAAAGAAATCTTATTTAGAATTTAACGAATAATAATAAAAAATATCGTATAAAAATAATAAAAAAAAAATAGAAACAAAATGTGTTTGTATTAAATTCATCTTGAATTTTTATATTTTCATATGCCAATACAAAGTGTATATATGTACTCTTATGCGTATGAGTCACATTATTTTTTTAAAACAAATTCTTTAATATTTGATTCATCATACGCCTCAGTGGCTACAGCATAATTTTATTAAGAAAATTAGATTTCATCGCTTGTAATTATTTTGTAGATTAAAAACGATTTGATTTGCATAGAATAATTTCGCTATTTGTAGGATAATTACAACAAAAATCTTTTGGTTTGTTTTCTTAATTACTTAAATGTGTTTGTTTGTGTGTGCGTTGATGTTCGTAATTTTTTTTGTATGCAAAGAACAGAAATTGTATAATTTTGTAATCATAAAATGGAATTAAAAAAAAAATGCCAACTCAAGCAAAAAATTAAACAAATTCCAGAAAAATTTCACAAAAACGCTGTAAGCCATGAGTTCATCACCATAACCTTGAGTGCTGTCAGTATATTATGCCAATTCGTGGGTACTAATGTTGTTTGTTAGATAGGCTCTTTAGGCCATCACAATACAGAATATAAATTGCTTCAACAACTCTGCCATGTAGCCAAAAATACTTTGGTATATTTAAGTCACATCCTAAGGCGAGCGCTGGCATGCAGCATTTAAGCGGAATCCGTAAGACAGCCGAATGAGTGGACACTCAAACGCTATATGGAAGCAACCAATCGTGTCTAAAGAGAGTGCATATCGTTCCATTTGCTTTCAAAAAAGAAAAGCTTTAGTTAAGCTTTTTCTTCAAATCTTTAGTCGCTCTTTACTCTCATAATGTGAAATATTTGCATCGTACTGACTTATCGATTGGCCTTGCATTATGTAGGGTTTCCCAATAGACACATTCAAACTTAGACAGTTGACAACGGTCATCTTGATGAGCCTATTTGTGTAAAATTAGTTCTCAATTATTCAAACTCTTTTACAAATCACCGTTGTATACGGTGTGCTCTTAATGGGCGACGTGTGGTCTCTGAATAGGCTTTGGAGCAGTTGGAAGATGGCTGTACTTTTCATCGTAAATTCATTTTCAGTGTTGAGACCAATTTCTTTATAAAAGGCTGCATGAGAACAAATACAATTTTTGAATGCAGGACGACAGCAATTAAGATGACAAAGCGTCTAATGCATCCTGAAAAACCACTGTTTGATATGGATTTTGGTTTGACATGAGAATTCTTCTTTTAATTGGCATCCATATGACGTGAAAGACCATCCAATGCATTGTGAAGAATAAAGTGTTTGACATGAAATTCTTCTTTTTCAATGCACCTTGAAAAAATTCCTGTGGTTGGTTTTTGGTTTGAACTCAAATTCATCTTTTGATTGGCATCCATATGATATCCAAGAGAGTCCAATGCATTCTGAAAAAATCACTGTTGGATGTGGATTTTGTTTTGACCTGAAACTCTTCTTTAAGATGAATAACACCAATGGCATATGATCTCAACAGGATGGCACTACGTGCCAGACAGCTCATACTACATCAGATATTCTACACAAGTCACTTCGGAGCAGGGTCTTCTCACGTAAAGTTGATTTGAACTGGTCACCGACATTAAGCAATATGAAGCCGCTTGATTTTTTCTTGGTGGAGTTTTCTTAAGCCGTAAGTCTGTGCGAATTAGCCACAAGCTACAGCTATCCTCAAAGCCAACAAAAACCCATGTCGGTGATCAAATTCAGCATAATTTATATGCCACCGGGGAGAATGAAAGCCATTTAATGTTTGTGGTAAAATTGAATCAAACTTAAAAGAGATTTTGTTGAGATTGAAAGAAATTGTTTCGAACTGCAACTAAAGCAGACCTGAAGTCTGCCGTCTAACTAAGTTGTCATGCATATGCGTTATACATGGTCGAAATACTTACATTTAAAGGCATAAAAGGCATTTATACATCCTGGCATAAGGACTAACACTGTTTATGTTTTTTTTTTTTTACTAATTAAGGCTACCATCAAAAGTTTGGTAATTGATTTGTTTATGATTGAAAAACTCTGCTGTAACAGAGAAATTCCAATTTTTATGGGACAGTTTTGTTGCATTGTCTAGCAGAACTGAATCGTAATTCATTGCGTATATTTTTTTAGGTGTAATATCATAAATTCTAAGCCATAATTACAGTTATATTCATATTTAAAAGGTAACATTTTTATTTTTCCATTGTTTTTTTATTGCTTTTCCATTAAAATTGTTTTTATTGCCATTAATTATACGCTTTGTAGAAAACCCAGTAATACACTTGCACCTACACACCCTAGCTTAAGCCCCTAAAAGCAGACTATACACCCACCCATACACCTTGAAATTAATAATTTAATGTTTTCAATTAAATGCCATTAAATACCAGCAGCTGCAGCATATTATTAAATAATAATTAAAATTCTATAAAAAAAAAAACACACACACACACACTTAATTTAACTAATAATAGTGTAAACAAATTTCACATATAATATTTATTTGTTGTTGTTTTTTTTTTAAATATTTTCTTTCTTTTTTTTCATTTGTTTTATTTGAAAATTATTAAATAAATTTCCATGTGAATTTAATTTTTTTTTTTTTTATTTTTTAATTTTAATTTTCTTCTCCTTTTATTCTCCCATTTTATATGACATTTTAGCAAAGCACAATCGTAGGTGAAATGAGTACAGAATTGTGAGAATTAATGAAATTTAATTTGCAACAGCAACAACAAATGCCGGCCCAACAATTAGTGCTGCCACCACCGAAACCACCACCTCTAGTACACTATACAACGACAAGCCAAATGCCTGCCATACAGGTGGCTACCATTAGTATACCAATGATGGAGCAACAGCAACAGATTCCAACAGACGACGATGTACATTTAACAACAGCTGGATTTATGCTAACAGCATTACCAGCATCTGTACCATCATCATCATCATCAACAACAGCAACAGCAACAACGTCTGCAGCAGTGCCACCACCAACAATATTTTGTAAGAGATGGTTGCAACAACATCAAAAGCAGTAAATTTTGAAAAAAAAAGTACGCCAAAAAACAAAGAAAAAGAAATTTTAATTTAAATTCATGTTAAAAAGTAAAAAAAAAAAAATAATCCAGGGCTGGCTATTCTTACTAAGTACTTGGTAAGGTTATCCGTGTTTGGTTACAAGAAAAAATATTTATTTTTCGCGTGAAAATGGCTCTTTTTACAGTCCAGTTTCCAATTTTTTTTCTTTCTTTCCTTCGTAAAATAAAACTGCCAGCCTGCCAGACTGCCAGACTGCCAAACTGCCTGCCTGCCTGTTTCTTTTCCTTCATTTTCATCAAAATAAATGTTTTATTCCAAATGTAATCGTAGATTTTAATTTACAAAAAAAAACAGAAAAAAAGTAAGCAACAACAGCTCCAAGAAAAAACAAAAATCCTGTTGCCGGTAACAAGAATTTGTTTATTATTCTGTTAGAAAAAGAATTCAAAAAAAAAACAGAAAAAAAGAAGAAGAACATGTTTGTGTTTAATTTATAAATGAAGTCAGTTGTTGTTACACTTGTTGTTGTTGTTGTAATTGTTGTTGTTGTTGTTGCAAATTAAATGTTTTTCAAAAGTTTCATTTCGTTATCTAAGAAACACGAGTCTCAACAACAACAACAACAGCAACAGCATGACTAAAAAGAGAGAGAGAGAGAGAGAGAGAGAGAGAGAGAGAGTTAGAAAAAAAGTTGTTTTTAAATGTAAAATGTTGCTGCGGAAAAGTTTCAGATTTAATGATCGAAAACAGAAAATGTTTAAAAACATGGCATGAAATAATTACGAAAATAATTATTTTCAGCATATAAAATCGTATTGCAGATAAGAGAAGAAGAAGAAGAAGAAGAAGAAGTCGTACATAAAATTAAAGTTGAAAAAGAATGGCGGTCATAGAAATCTTCTTGCTAAAGGGAAGAAAGTGTTTGACAAATACTTAAAACAAACTGGAAATACAGTGAGCGTACAAAGAAACTATAAACTAAGAATAAAATTTTAATAAAAACCAAACTTAACTTTTAGCAACTTGAGGAGAGCGCCAAATTTTTTGAATTTTTTTTTTTTGTCTATTTGAATATAAAATAATTTATAATAAAAATAACGGTAATTTATTAATGCATGTTTTTTTTAAATGTACAATTTCTTTTGACGATCACTGTATGTTCGATATTTAATAATTAAAAGTCCAAATAGCTTCTCTTTTTATAAAACTAGACATGTTTTTAAATACTTTACTTAGTTTAGGGAATTGAAAAGCCTTCCTTATAGATCCGACTAAGATCTAGTTGGTCTTCTAATGCACCAAGTACAGGATGTAGTCAATAAGTCTAGGAATTTTCATTCTCCTTTCAATAAATACCCGTTTCGTCTTCTTCAGAAGTCAATTAGCAAAATTCAGCACCTTAAATACACGCAATACTACATCACATAATACGTGCCCTTGAAGAGTTGTTGCTAGGCAATATCTGATGGCAATGCTAACATCCTAAGACGTGCTAATAACAGAAGACGTGCTCAGCTGAAAAAACTGTGCAACTAAAATAAAGCTTAAGAAACTGAAACAATAAGAATATAAAAATGTAGGATAAGGCTTGACAACGTTTGTGTATTCATACCCGAGGATAAGCTAATGGACACTAAGGTGTCAGTTTTTCAAGCTTTAAACAGAACGATTACTTTGTCCATTGAGGCATTTGATACTTTCCTCCCTTGAATTATTAATATTTAAAGAAATTGATTTACACGACATGCTCATAAGTCCCACTGTACAATTATTCGATTGCCTAAACAAACCTTTATCAGTTTTTGAGAAATTTTTTCATGGCAATTTTCTTTACCCGCAGAGTTATTGCCAGAAATCTGACCTGGCATTTAAACCGTGGCCTCACGTCTAATAATCCAACACACTACTTACTAGACTACGGCAACTTCAGACATATGAAAGAGTAGAACTTAACAGAGGTCAAAGGTTAAATAAGGTCAACTAAGCAATATTTTTTTCATTTTTAATTTTGTTGGAGATGTCTTCAGCTCAACTACTCGCGACGACCAGTTATAGGTTTAGGAACGACCCAATACCCTATAATTCTGATATAATACCGACATTACGTGAGAAGCTAGGTGGTAATCCTTACTAAAGAGTTGTCATGACCAATTATGCGTGTATGTATGTTTCGTACGAAACAACTCATTTTTGGGTAACAAGCAATCGATATCAGTTAGCATGCCTAAGTTAGAGATGACAACCACAAAGTATCAAAGTATTCATGGCGTAGGGCTTTGCCTTGAATTTAAATGAAATGAAAAACTAAACCAAATCGAAGAAATTTAATAAATTTTCTCTTTTAATTACCAACAACAACATAAATCAATATCTCCTTTAGTGCAAAACGTAATCACAACAACAAATTTATATTGAAATTCAAACCAACAAATAATAATCAAATTCTATAACAAACCCCACTCTCCACTCCCCTCCACCATTAAAGCTTTAAGAGTTCCTTTACATAAATATGGAAATAGAAGACAGCATGGAAATAATTTTTAACATTTAATGAGAATTCTACGCTTATTTACTTTCGCTATCATTGTGTAACGATTGTGTGCGTTTGGCATTCAATTCCAATTGGGGCGCTGGTACAAGACAACCCAGTCGAAGGCATTTAGTTTAGAAAATATATTGTAAGCATAACATGAACCACTAAAGTAAAGGAAGTGAATGGAAATTTATACGGGCCAAGGCAAATGAAAATAAGAAAAAAAAAAACCAAGAAAATTAAAAGGAAAACTAGAAGAAATTGGAAAAACTAATTGTAATTATTATTATTATTATTGTTGTTATTGTTGTTGTTGGTATTCGAGTTGTTGTTGGTAGCTGTTAGTTGTTACAATTCGAGAAACGATAAAAATAAAAATAAAATTTTATTATAACGAGAATGGAAAAAAGGAAAAGAAAAAGAAAAAGAAAAAAGCAAAACAAGATAAAAACCAAATACTAGATGATGAGAATAGAAAAAGAAAATAAAGAATGAATGAAACGAATATTAGTGTACACAGGCACTAAATTTCATTTTAACCAATTAAAATACACAAAACAAACAACAAATACGAAGAGATGAAGAAAATGAAGAAAAATTAATTTCAAAAAAGAAAAAAAATTTAAACATTTAAACTTAATTTATTGTATGTGTAAATAATAACGGTAAATAAATCAAAATTAATTTGTAATATGACAAGCAGAATTATTAAGTAAAGAATACTCATACTCATTATATTAGAAGAAGGTAATTAACTCGTCCAAAGTATTTAATATTTAAGCAGTTTTTTAAAAGGATTTCAATTCATTAATTAATTAATAATCACAATATTTAGAAAATCATTAATAAAAAAAAAAAAATAGAAAACAAAACCATACGCAAATATTTAAAAAAATTTTAATTAACATACAATACAATACAATGATGATTTTTAATAATTTAAACTGACTTTTTATACTTGATTCCTATGCTAATAAACGAAATTAAAAATTAAAAAAATTTTTTTTATTGTAAATAAAAAAAAAATAAAAAAAAATAATTTAAAATTATATTTAAGCATTTATTTAATTGATAATTACAAAAACAAAAAAAAATTTTATTACAATAACATGTACAATATACTATACATACATACATATATACATATATACATAGTACAGCGTACATATGTATTATCATTAAATTATTTGCTTTAACAAGTAAAACTAAAACTAAATGAAATAAAAAAAAAGAAAAATAAAAATAAACAATTACTGCCATTTCTTTTTAAATGTTTTGCTTTAAATAATAAAAAAAAATAAATAATCCAAGATAAAATAATAAAAAAAATTTATTGAAAATGTTTTTTTTTTTTTTGTTTTTCTTTTCCTATTTATTTGTAAATGGTTTACAATCCTATTTCATAAGAAAAAAAAAAAAATATAAAAAAAAAAAAAAAAAAAAAAAAAATTATGATTACCAATAAAACAAATACATACACAAATACTCTCCCATCCACACACACACACACAAACCAAGTAATTTAAACGTATGTATTTAAAGTAAGATTTTATAATGTTTGAATGTCATTTTTAATCAATATTTTAAAAATTTAAAAACAAATTAAAAAAAAATTAAAAAATTAAATGAGAAATAAAAGTGAAACTCTGAATTTCAAAAAATACGAATTAAACAGAATCAAATAAAAAGAAATAAAAAATATTAAATTTTTATACGAAAAATCAATGAAAAAAGTGTTTCATTCCTCTAGCAAATATAGACTGTAGTCTATGGTATGTATGCAGGAGTTCAAACTCAGTTTTGTCTCTTTCAAAAAATATATTTCGTCTGCATCTCCATACTCTTTAGGCAAATCTGTAATCCTGTTTCGAGTTTAAGCTATTGTTATGAAAATGAAAATGGTGTAACATCATACATAACATAATTGGCCATTACAACCCTTCAGTCAGGATCACGGCTTAGCTTTTTACACTACCTTTGTTGTGTGTGTTAATATTATACATGAGTGGCAGGACCTACAGTTTAAAGTCGACTCCGAACGACAGATTTTTGAGAAACTT
>QOCX01001723.1:0-29326 GCA_005959815.1 Sarcophaga bullata | reverse complement strand
TCAACAATGCAATTTCCAACGATATCCCTATGTCCCGGAACCAAATTTCCTGTTACCTTTGAAAGATCCGAAATTTAACTGCAAAGTAGTCGGCATTCATGGACAAGGATGGACATAGGGGGCTGTCCGAGTTCATTAACTGATTTTTGGTGAAAATCGCAATGTGCCGCTTTAACAAATGGCCATGAACTGGAAAAGAATGCAGTGGCCAGACAGCTTATACAAAATTTTAGTTCCCCTTATAAATATGCCAGTGCACTCTGAACTACATTTTAGAGCTGTCGGTATAAGCCTCAAGGTTTCCAATTAGGAATCTACGAAGCAGAAGACCGTAATTGTAATTCTAAATGCAAACTTTCTGCTTAAAATCGATATTTGGAAGTGCATTTGTCTTTCCAGAATTGCAGTATATGCGTAGTCCAAATTGAGCTAGAATTTACCTACAATAAGCCTTACAGCCACCAATTCAAAAGGAAAACAGTTGAGTATAGAAAAATAATGCCACAGTTGAAGTAAAACAAAGTGCACGATTGATTAGAGCGGCTTACTGCCTGTGTAATCCATCCAATTAGTCGGCAGAAGTATTAGCGTTATTGCGTACCACATGAACATGAACACTGAAAAGCACGTTTGGTTCCACTACAGCTCGATACAGCCAGTATGTGAACAAATAATGTTGCTGGGAAATAATTCTCCAAAGAAAGTCTTTCGACAAACGATTGTCCCTGTTTATTGACAGTAGAGATCTTGTGCTTACCTACGAATTATAGAACCTAACAGTTCTATAACTGAATGTCTCCATTTGAATTATGCTAAGTAAACCCTTAAATTTCATGCAAAATTTTTATTAAAATTCTGTTGCTTTTCGCATATAAATCTGCCTGCAGATTTATTATGTTTGTACCCCATGAGGCTGGTTAATCTATGACTTGCATAGACTTTCAATTTTTATTAGCATTACCTCTGCGATTTGTTTAATTTTCTAAGAAAATTACATCTTCGTCAAGTAAATTGACTTCTGAGGTGCCCTCACAAACAAAAGAAAGAAAAGGAAAATGTTAAATCATAGCTGTGGTAGCAAAACCCAAATACATAATTACAGTACTTAACATAAAAAAAGAAACACAACAGTGCTTACAAGTGTCAGCCACTGTTGTGTTGTGTTTTGTTTTGTTTTATTTAAACAAACGACCTTCACTTGTTTCCAACTTCTTTTGATTTCTGAAAGCAAAACTCTTGCTGAATAACTTCTTTTTTTTTGTTTTTTTTGTTTTTTTTTTCTTTGGAATACAGTTTCCCACCTTAATCAGGCGTTAAGTGTTTAAAAACGTTGCTCGCATTAACAGTCTTAAGAGTTTAAATAATGCGGAATAGAAAAAAAAAACTGAAACCGATTTCGTTGCTCATAAATAATTATGGTGGGAAAATAATTTTTGCATCAGCAAAACAGCATGACTGACTAAATTCTTAAACAAACGTCTACCTATGCTTCTGAGTGTGTGCATGGCAGAATTATTCAAAGTTATTTGCATAAAAATGTGTAACACACAGTGCCAATTACTCGTTGGCTCCAATAGTTAAAGGGGTATGATCACCTCTCATGGCAATCGATTTAATTCCTATGTGTTTTGCTCTCAAATTGCAGTTTGCAAATTGAAGCATGATTCATATGCCAGATAGCTTTGGCAACAGCCAGTAAATTGGTTTTAGCGGAAGTGGAAATTTGTATAATGCCATCTACGTTTAGTGATTCCAAGGAATTGTCTCCGACGAGTACATTTCGAATGCAAACTAAATATTCGAAAGCAGCTTCCCTTTCGTTTTATAATGGTGCTCTCGTTTAGAAAGAATTTTGAAGGTGTTTGAGAATTAAACACCATTTTCGGTCAAATTTCTGGCTCAATCTCCACACAATTCTAATATAAGCAGTTTACTTACGATCTGTGTTTCCTTTTTTAGTTGCTAGCCGCAGAAAATAGTCGGCTTGGCCAGTAGCATCCACATCTTCAATATTCAAGCCAACTCACTGCCTTCTAGAATACGGCGACTATTACTGCTAATAGTGATGGTTTGACCAAAATCGTTCAGAAAATAGTCCAAAGCTGTCAAATCGAGGCTTTTTGGCTGCCAAATGACATCACCATTTCGGCTAATTAAACGGCCATCAAACGTTTGACGCAATAAATCGATTGTGGCATAAGATGTGTGGCGAGTTGCACCATCCATTTGAAACCAAACATCATTTACAGCAATATCATGAACAGCGGGTATAAAACAATCGGTTATCATGGTGAGATAGGAGTCTATCCTGACCGCAATGGTTGTGCCATCCTCATTTTCAAAGAAATGTGGGCCACAGATGCCTCTGCTTTACATGCCGCACCAAACACTCACTCGTAATGGGTGCATTGGCTTCTGTAAGGCCACGTGTGGGTTTTCTAAGCCTCAAATATGTCACGTTTTGCTTATTATCGGACCCACCGAGTTGAAAATGAGCTTCAACCGAAAAGATGATTTTTTTTTGGTAAAATCCACATCATCGTGCAGTTTCTGGTTGGCCCATCTAGCGAAGCGGAAGGTCATGTGGCTTCAACTCTTAAACCAATTGAACTTAGTAAGGCATCTTACCGAGATATTTTCGTAAAATTCTATGTGAACTGGGGAGTGAAATATTAAGTTCTTGAGAACGATGACGAATTGATGCTGATGGATTCACACACTCACTATCCGCCACTGCTGAAGGTCATGAGGCTTAAACTCTTGAATCAATTGAACTTAGTAAGGCATCATGTCGAGATCTTTTCACAAATTTAACGTAAACTAGTGCTTGAAATGTTAAATTCTTGAGAACGATGACGAGTTGATAGGCATTCTCAGCCACAGCTTCGATATTTTCGGGAGTATATACTGTACGAGCATGCTCACGTCTTGGCTTATCAACAATGTAATCAGTTTCACAAACTTTAGCAATAAAATTGCGTATACCAGGCTTTGGTGGGTCCTTTTCTGCGACAAAATTTTATACGAAATTTTTGTGCAATTTCCTACCAATTTTGTTTTTGCTTTTGAAAATAAATTTTCAATAAATCCGAAAGTGGCTGAAGCGGAAAGCGATTCATTACGTTTAGTGAAGATCATATACTGAATTTTGTGACAAAATAGAGTGACAATTCACAATAAACGATGGTTCAAACCATCTTAAACCCATAGATGACCCATCTAATATAGGCGATGAATTCTTTCTCGAAAAGTCCATGTAGCAATAAGGTGTTCTATGGTCGTATTTGAGCAATTGTAAGTCATTGAGTTGTTGTTTTTAATATTAAAAGACATAAATAGGTTGTATTAGTTTGAAAATTAATCATTATTGTTGTTTAAGAGTAAGTAATTAGAGTTTTTCTAATCCAAACAACTAACAAATGATGACTATGAATATGGTTTTGGGTTTCATTTACTCGTGAAGAATTCCCAATGCTTTCGAGTTTCTTTATTATTTTTAATAAATATTTAAAGTGTTTTTATTATTTTTATTACAATCAGAAATACTTTTTATAAGTCACACACAACATAGTATTGCTTGAGTTTAATCAAAAGACTTAGACAACAAGCGTTGTTTAGCTTTCTTCATAACAACACGAATTACAATTGACTTTAAAGGGCGTTCGTATACCCATGACGTCAAATAATTAATTTTTTTTAAATATTTTATAACAACAACAACAATAAAATTGGTTTTTTTTTTAAAGAAATTTTCACCTTAAATAACTTGTGTTAATAACTTGTGAGTTGAACATGAACATTTATGACACTGTGACTTGAAGGTATTGTTGATTTGATATTCATCATGAAACCCAACAGCTAACATACATACATACATACGAGTACATATATGCAAAGGTATTAATTTTTAATAAAAAAAAAGAAAGAAAGAAATTAAATTCAATTTAAATTCAAATAAATTTTAACATAAGCACAGGGCAACTGAAATTGAAAATAAAAATTTTTTCCATGGCATTGCATATACAAGCTACTCTAGGCCTGTGCTTATTAAAAAAAAATTGAAACAAATGAAGTGAAAAGGTTTTTGACCTGACTTAACTTTGATTTATTTTCGATTTTTTCTTTTTTGTTCAATAATTCATTGATTAAATGCGTCTTTTTTGCTTTCTTTCATATGAAATTGACAAAAAAAAAGAAGAAAGAAGAAAAAAATTTGTCAGTTTTGGCAAAATATTTTGTAAATGATTTTGTAAGTTTCCTTAATTTAAAGAAACAAAAAAATATGTGTTGTTGTTGTTGGGCTTGTTGTTGTCTTGTGAAAATTATAAATATTTTCATTAATTGACTTTTCCACTTCATGCCTTACATAAGTAAACATTTATGTTTGCATGTATGTATGTATGTATATATGTATGTATGTATGTATGTATGTATGTATGTATGTATGTATATATATATGTATGTATTCATGTGTATATATGTTAGTAGTACTAGTATAGTGTGACTCTTATCATTTATAGAAAACATATAAGCCAACATCATCAAGGCATGTCTATCAAACTGTTGGACATTTCTTCAGTCAAACATTTACAAAAACCAGCCATGGGCAAATATACAGTCTTTGGTGAAAATAAAAAAATAAATCAAATATAAATAGAGAACAGATCTCTTCTACCTTATAAAACCTTTTGCAAAAAAAAAAATGATTTCAGCGATCTTTATATTCTCAGACCTCAATTAGCAGGTCAAAGTTCGAAAAGGATCAGTTATAAATTACACGCAATTGGCTAAAAAATGTTATATCTGTGGTAGCCTTACTTACTTACATGATTGGTCTTTGCAACCTGGCTTCTCCCACTACCCATATTGCGTGCGTCAATTTTATGCATGAGTAGCGAAATCTACAGCTTAACTTCGACTCTGAACATTTACTCTCAGAGTTTTTGTTAGAAACATGTCGAGAGGAAGATGCTGAATGAAATATTTTCTTCAAATTACGTTTTATTTGAGATGTCTAAGCTGAGGTTTGAATCATGCATTCTCGTCTAGACTATGTTGATATTGTAGCTGGTAATCCTACTTATTTGGAAGTTGTTTTTTGAATTTGCATTTGCAAATGAGAATATTACGGCATAAGGTAAATATACCTCATCTGAAAGATTTATAAGTTTAAGATCGACAATGCTGCAAATAGAAAAACATTAACTACACGGTTTGCTGATTTTCGATCTGTTAGGTGTAATGTTAAAGATAGGGTTTGCGCCGGTCGGTAAACACTATAAATTTTATATGAAAATATGGAAAAATTACAGCGTGGACATTGCAAGGCAAAAGCATTGTAAACCAAACTGTTAGTAATTGGATATACAAGAAGGTCAGAGTTTTGGTGTCACATGAACAAACGCTGAAAAATTTAAGTCATTCACGTTTCACTGCTATAGCAGAACGAAATCGAATGAATTCCAAATAGTATTCGTAATTATTATTACGGGTGAAGAAAATTGGATTACCAATATCCATACTATATTACAAGTAGTCCAAGGGGAAGCAACTGTAATCTTCACAGACAGAAAAGCCCGGTTTGACATCAAGAAGGGTAATAAAATGTGTATTCGATGGGATTGGAAGCAGATTGTCTGGCATAAGCTACTTCAACCTAAAACACTGATTGATTGGGATCTCTGCAGTCGATAATAAAGAGATGGAAGTAAAAAATTAAAATATAATGACAGTAAAAGATCAACAGCAAAAGTGTTGTATTCTGTTGGTTAAATAAAATTCGTTTCAAATATGTATACAGAATGCGTTTCAATAATTGGCCCTTTATTAACGGTGTGCCTTTAAACTGGCTGTCAGTAAGTTGTTCCCAAGTGCACACCATATTGATGAAATTTGTGTTGTTAAATTAAGTGCTGTTAGGACTAAAGAATGAAGGGATTTTTTGAAAGAATTGGGTGAGTGAGTAGACCGGAATACTCGTATTTCCTAGCACACGTAAATGCCTTACAATGACAGCCATTTACTTGCTGCTTGAAGCTGAACTGGTAGTCATATCATAGTCATATAAGAGATCTGATTAGGGATTTAATTTTGCTAGAACAGGAATATTAAGAGCTTTCAGACTTTTATGCCAGTAGCGATAGCTGCAATAAGTTGCGCTGTTTTTAATCAGTTTACAATACATTAAAGCCTACATTTCCAAGCATTGTATATTTACGTTTCTATCGATTGCTGTTGTATTTTACTTTCAGAAGCCTTTGATCTTTAGTAGAGTTGTTTAGAGATAAGAACGATTATTGAAAAGTACTTAGAAGGAAGGTATCTTTGGTCCCTCTGTAGGCCAGTCCAGCTTCCATATGATCACAACCTTCAATGGCATGAGGCTGAGAAATTTTGACGCGGTGAGGTGCATGGTACTTGCATTCGCAAGGCCTATCCCCTTAGTTTTGGTTATAGAAGAAGAAGTATTCGAATTATAATTCGTAAACGTGCTGTTCTTAGGGTCAAAGAATGATGATTTCCCATACAATGTTACCAATTTGCAAATGTCTTTGCTTTCTGCCACTAACCTCCCCCTCTAATTCTTTGCGTGATTAGATGATTTTCATTGAATAACAAACAAAATTTATAAAAAATTTTCTTTCACTTTTATTTGCTTATGTTTTGCAGATAAGCTGTTATACGGGAAATGCCCGCTTTAATCTTAATGCCATAAGCTATGTGGTCAATACGCACTATTTTACAAAAGATTGCACATCTCGTGTCGACAACATAAAATATTCCATTTGTAAACGAAAAAAAAACTACAAAAAAAAAAAAAACAAAAAACGGTTTTTAAAAGTAAAACCGAAAAAAATGGAGAGCAAAACGAATGATTGTAACAGAAACCGCTTTCTTGCAGCAGAAAGCAAAAACAAAAAAAAAATGTTTTTTTTTGACTTCCTGTAACCAAACATGTGTACAAGAAACAGGCGTTTGCTGGCTGCAACAAGTTGTTGCATCAACTTGATCTTAAATACTGAAATTTATTTAAAATGCGGCTGTAATCACCCAATTGCCAGCCAGCCTGCCTGTTGGTTACAGAAAAACTAAGCAGATGGAGAGCTGCTTGCAAGCGCTGCTTCAAAGCGAGTTTAAATTTTTGGTAAGTAAAACTTTTATTTGATTTTCTTGAGATTGTTTTTTCGATATTTAATGTTAAAAGAAGTCACAAATGATTAAATATCATGAAATTTTGTTGTTTTTTTTTAGCGTATAATTTTTGCTTTATTTCGATGCGTTTTAAGACGTTTTTTTTTGTGTTAAAATTTTTGACTTCCTTCCTCATCTGTTTAATGTTGAAAAAATTAAAGAGAGTTTTGCTCGAAAAACCCGAAATTTTACTGTCAAAAATTAAAAAAAATCATTAAATTTGGTTATTAAATGACTTTCAATTGCGCTCGCAATACAACTAAACGAACGAATGCGTTAAATTTCACTTTTTTTTTTCTTCACAAAAATTTTTTTTTGCAATTTTTTTTTAATCAAAATTAAAGACAATTCCGTACGTTTTCTAATTAACTTTTATTTTCATTTATTTTAATTTTATTTTTATTTTTGGTTAAAATTAAACTAAAAAACAAACACGTATCGTTTTCATTTTCTTTTCGTATTTAAAATCAATATTATTGGCATTCAATTTCAATTTAATATTCCCCATAAAAATCAAGCCACACACTTTAATTCGGTTTTAAGAAAAAAAGTGAATGAAATTGTATTGACGTTCAGTTACTAACGATATATTAAATACACATTTTGGCCATATGAAAAGGGAAATTGCACGTTGTCACACCACCACCACTCATATGCAAAGTGCTGTAAATACAGATGGAAGAATAAAAATAGCACAAAAAGCTGTTAAAACTTTACAAATCTGTACACATAGTTAAGCTATCCAAGTAAATCAGAGCTGAAACTCGTTATAGTGTAACGGAATACGTTCTCTTTTTCATAGGGTGGGCCATTTAAAAGTTTAAATTTAACACAGAAAAAAAAGCTTTGAAATTTTGCCAAATTTGTTTGTCTTTGTTGTAAAGCACAATTATTCTGATTAGAAATCGAATATTATTTCATTCATATGGTTGCCTCAGCTGGCGTCACAGTACCTTATTTGCTCGTACCAATTTTCATAAACTTTTTCGAGTGTATGGGCTTGTAGCTCGGTAATGGCATCACGAATGTTGGCATTCAAATGCTCAATTGTCTCTGGTTTCTTGGCATAACACCTTTCTTTAACTGCGCTCGACAGAAAATGGTTCAACGGTGTCAAATTGCAGCTTCTTGGCGGCCAATTGACATCACAATTTTGGCTAATTAAACGGTCATCAAATGTTTGACGCAATAACTCAATTGTGGCATAAGATGTGTGGCAAGTTGTACCATCCGGTTGAAACCAAACATCGCTCACATCAGTACCATGAAAAGTGGATACAAGAAAATCGGTTATCATGGTGTCTCCATTGACCGTTATGATTGCGTCGTCAACATTTTCAAAGATATTTGGGCCAATGATGCCTCCGCTCCACAAGCCGCACCAAACAGTCACTTGTACAATGGGTGCATTGGCTTTTGTAAGGCCACATGTGGGTTTTCTGAGCATTAAAGACAATAATCTTGCTTATTAACGTACCAATCAAGATGAAAATGAGCTTCATCCCAAAAAAATGATTTTTTTTGTAAGGTCGACATCAGCGTGCAGTTTCTCATTGGTCAATCTAGCGAAGCGAAAACGAAGTGAATGGTCATGTGGCTTCAACTCTTGAACCAATTGAACTTAGTAAGGCATCATGCCGAGATCTTTTCACAAAATTTAACGTAAACTAGTGCTTGAAATGTTAAATTCTTGAGAACGATGACGAGTTGATAGACACTCTCTGCCACAGCTTCGATATTTTCGGAAGTACATATTGTATGAAAACGCTCACGTCTTGGCTCATTAACAATGAAACCGGTTTCACGAACTTTAGCAATAAACTTGCGTATATCGGGCACTGTTGGTCCTTCTGTGTGACTAAATTTTGTTCGGCATTTTCGTGCAACTTCCGACCAATTTTGTTTTTGTTTTAGAAAATAAATTTCCAAAAGAACCCAATGTTGCTGAAGCGTAAATCAGTTCATTACGTTCAGTGGAGATAAAATGCTGAATTTTGTGCCAAATAAGGATGACGTCGGTATTTCCAGATTCGAAATAACCGATCGTTTAAATTTAAACCGATAGATGGCCAATCCGATACCCATTGGCAGATGATGCATATTCTTCTGATGTCGCCGTAGTCTGACTTCTAGCGAGAGGCTTTTGAGAAACTTTTCATGCCAAATTTATTTACTCACAAAACTTTTGCTAGAAATCTGCTGAGAGGATGTCACCGAAGATATATTTTATCAAATCTCGTTGTATTCGAAATGTCTGACCTGGTTTTTGAACACGTCTAAAAAGCCAACACACTACCTACTAGAGTACAACGACTTCTCTAGCGATGGGTTGTTGTAAATACTGGGGTGTCATAAGCTTGCATGGATTTGTGATGATGAACATATCGAAGCGGGTATACGTAGTTAGTCTATCTGCAATGTAGATGCTGAAACATTTGCTTATCCAAGATAATGAAGCGATTACGCAAAACTTTAAGGCTGGATGGAACTGCTTTAAACATAAAAATTTACTCGTGGAAATTTCGCTGCTACAGGCATAAGCCTAAACATGAAGCTGAATGCCACTGGGCCTCAACGTACGTAGGTGGTAATAATAAAAGCAGGGTAAAGAAAACATTGGAACCTGGAGTACTTCTCATGTCACTGCTTGCATTCATAAGTTCGAGGATTCAAATAAAAGGAGGTTACTAATACAAGACATCAGTTATCTCATAGAAGCATAGTGGAGGAAGTTAGGAAATGTATTGAATGCAATACGATTGGTAACTGTCAGTGATAAGTACACAACAAGCCGACATGATGGCAGAAGTGAACTTATGAGCATGAGTTCTTAAACACCTAGGGGATAGGGCATGGCAAAGAAAACATTGGAACATGGAATACGTTTTTGTGTCTTTGATTTGTGTTCGAAGATTCTAATGAAAGACGTTAATTATCTCAAAGCAGTAGATTGGAAGAATGTGGTTGGTACACCTTAATGGTGGACTAACATGATCTTAAACTCCTATGGTTGTCTTCCTTCAATCTACCAGCCTACCACCTTTGCACTGCATATAAGTAGTTTTGAAACTGCTATATTATCTACCACCACTGTTTAGCTTACTTATAAACATTTTACCCTTTGGTAAAAGCATTTCACTTTAAGCACAACATCATACGTATGTACATATGCACACATTTCCACTTTTACTCACCTTAAGTCAGCGAATACTTTTACAGCCGAGAAATATAATTTCTAATTGAAATTTTAATTTTTTTCTTAAACGTCATCATTTAGACATTCAGCTGTTCATTATAGTCCCTTGCATGTGTACAGTTCAAGCTATAACTGAGATAAATTGCCTAGTAGCAGTGTGCCAAAAGCGAAATGCTAGTCATTGTGTCGTGGACGCATTAAACATCAGCCAATCAGTCCATCATGCTGTCAGCAGTGTCTGTAAGTAGTTGAGTTGTGGTAGTTAATAAATTTAATTTTTTTTGTTTTTAAATTTTATAAAAACAATACGGTTTCTAAGCTGATTTTTATTTAAAAAAAAACTGCTTTTCATAATGCAGAGAGTCATGATTTGATTTTCTTTAGAAGCGTTTTGTAATGCATTTCAATGCTACTTCGTCTAGCTGGTGGTTGTGGCGGTGATGGTGACGGTGGCATGAGTATTATGCCGCAGTGACCCTCATTTTATAATACAAAACAAAAACAAAAACAAAAACTTCATCAATAAATATTGTTTTGTGCATTCAACCTAATTCAATTCAATAATGATTTTCAAATAATATTGCACAGCAATTGAATTGTTTTTTAATTTCGAATCTAGAAAACTGAAATGCCTTGAACTTTCTTGGGATGAACTTTCGTGGGATGACCAATAAAAAATTTTGGTCATGTTGTTCGAAGAAAATAATTGTCCGCACAAAATTATTTTTTACTGAGATTTTCGGTCCCTAAAATTAAGAATTTACATAAGTTCTAAGGGTAAATGGGGCCTCCGCCCTATAATCACGCGCTGAATCTATTCTGCAGTTATTAAATCTAATCTCCTATATGGAGTTACTTTCTGGTGGACTGCTCTGAATAGTCAATATAATATCAGACTTCTTAAAAGGGCCAGAAGATCTGCAGCTGTTCATATTATCGGTGCTCTACGTATCACTTCTACAAAAGCCTTCTTTGCAATACTTAACTGGCTTTCCACCGCATTTCTTCCTAAATAATCTGCCAAACTCGCTGCGACTAAATTCAATGCCTTGTCTAGACGGCACATCATTCCTTCCAGATACTCCTCTATATTGGAGCTTCAGCCTTATCGAACATCGTTTATCTCCCTGACTTAATATTATTTGAACAGAAGTTTTCATTTCCTGATTCCTAGCACACTGCACTTGAGCTTGACTGGGTCTTTTATATGATCATCTCCCGGATATTTGCCTAGATGTATACACTGATGGCTTCAGACTCAATAGTAGGTTGGTAGTAGGGTTAGTGGGTTGGTGTCTACTCTGGAAAATTTGGGTTGCACGTTGGGCTTGGAACCCATCACGTAAGAACAGTATCTAATGAAAGCGATAACACAAGCCTATAATAAGATTCCCTGAAAAGTTGACGACCACGTTTGGAAAAATCAAGTCGAGGAAGCCCTGTCAACGATTGGTGTGACCAACTGGCGAAGGCGCACAAAAAGCAGAGGACCCTGGAAGGATGTGCTAAAGTAAACCGAAATCCGGGTTGTTAGTGCCCAATTAAGGAAGTAAGTATAAGTAGTTGCTTGTGCAGACCGATGAAGCTGAAGCTTGAAGTCTTCAAGGAAATTTTTTTTAAATTGTATGGTCCCGTCTGCTTTGGAGTCGAGTATTGAAGAAATCAAAATAGTTTAAGGCTTATGCTGACATCGATCTCGTTGGAAATACAACGTCTGTGTTGGATTGGACAAGTTATGCGTAAGAGTGAAGATGTTTTGGGTGAAAAGATCTTCACAGTTTTTACCTGAGTGAATATGCAGATGAGGTAGGTTGGAGTGGTGGCTTTAATACCAAAAGTTCATTTGAGCATGCATACCGGCCCTTTGTGTCGGCACAGGTAAACGTATTGACCAAGTTCTGTACTGTACTCACCAAGTTCCACCAAACTAGGGAAGAAGTTGGTCAGCGCAAGGGCTGCACATTAAAAACACGACCACCCTACGTTGGAAAACCAGGCCAAAAGTTTGATAAACGAAGCTATATCCTTGACATCAATGGATGATAGCTTCGTCAAACTGACAAAGATTTTAGAGCCAAATCTGCACCTCACAAGAGATGGGTATTGACAATGTGGAAAATAGTCTCCTCCTCCTCAGCGGATCTGCACCCACGACGGAAGTCGTTAAATGGGAGCTGCATTCTTTCCTCGTGTCTTCCTATAACATGATGACCTGTAAGCATGGCCACAGTGATCGATATGACGTTCCGATCAAGACAGAGTAACTGGTATGTTGCGCTTTCTAATCATCGAGGACTAAGTGAGTCTAGCGGTGGAGCAGGACTCCTCATCGACCCAGGATAGGTTGGCTTCCCGAAAGAATTTCCTCTCAATTGCCAACTTAGCCGAGGAAAGTAACTTACCCATGTCGATTGTCGAGTATTGCTGAAGGATTGCACCAGCCCTGGCAAGCTCGTCGGCTCTGCAGGGTCCCGGAATATAATTATGCTCAGGGCACAGTTCTTTCCGCGTGTCTTCCCCTAATACAATGACCTGTAAGCACGGCCACCCAGACAAGTTAGACACTGAAGCTCAGAAAGAACGTCCCTAACGATCTTGGCCAAAGGAGGACAAATAAGACTTTGCTGGATACATCAGGTTGAAGACGAAAATAGGAATTAGAGATCGTAGGATTTGGCATTCTATTCTAATTCGGGTTAAGTACCATGAGGGTTGGAATACAACTGCCTGCAGAAAACAGCCTATTTAGACACGTTGGAGGCATTGTAAATAATACATGAAAGAGCATTTCTTTGCTAAGCTAAGCGAGAGCCTTTTACATTGATTTTAGGTTTTGAACCAATTACGAAGTACGTACGTATATCGTGTGCCTTTACCACGTGTGTAAAAGTGCAAGCCGCGACAACGCAAATATTTAAAGCATGAAAGGCAATTTCACCTTTTTTTGTCCATGAGCACAAAATGAAACATTTTCTGTACATATTTAGGCACTCGTATACCAATTACTTACACTTGTATGTTGTTGTTGTGTTGTTACTGAATTTAAGCGACAGTCGTCATTTATCGACTTTGTTAAACGCATGGATATTGACCAAAAATTGTTTGTTTCTGTATGTGTGGATGTATGTGTGGTTGTAAGTGTAGTTTTTGATTTTCTTTCAAAAATTATGCGGACCATAAGCTGTAATCGGTTGATAGTCAAAAAAAGAAAACAGCAAACCAAAACCATTGCATGGTCTTCGAAAACTTAATCTCAGACTACGGCAAGACTGTGATGTAATTTCTTCTTCTTCTTCTTCTTCTTGTTTGTTTGTAACAGCTTGTTAAGTGTAGTAAGTACCCCGCAGTTATATTTGCTTAAATAGTTTTCTTAATACAATAAGATAAGTAAAGAAACCAGTGTACACTGTACATTGTACATATCTGTGTCGTGTCATTAATTATTATCAGTTTCGAATGACTTTCTTACACACCGACGTACTTGTTTACCGAAAAATTGAAATTATTTTTCAATAAAAATTTTTTATCATCGTTTGCTTTTCAGTTGTATTTGTATTTGTATTTGTGTTGTAAAAATATTTGTTTAACACCGTGTTGCGGAAATAAAAAACAATTTTTTTTGTATGTTTTGTTTACAACAGACAAGTCGCATGGAATATTGTGGTCGAATTGAAGTGATTGTGTTAAGTCGCTGCTTAAACTTTGTAACAATTTGAAATGAAACATTTAATATGCAAAGGTCTTACCACACTTATTAAATAGGCCTCAGGTTAAAAAAAAACCAAATATTTTTAGTTTCTTAAATCGATAAATAAGCCTCCAATTACCAAAATTTTTATGTTTTAAGAGACTTGAATAGAAAATTTTGAACTTATCCAGACACAAACGACTGCAACAGTTTGTCTCATGTTGGTAAATAGGCCTACTAATTACATTCAGATTGTAATCGAAAAAATCATTCTTCTCAAGTCAATAAATTTAAAATTTCGTACGAATGCTTGTTTGTTTCTTTAAGAAATACGCTTTTAATGCCAAACAACATGAGTGGTGTAAGAAGCTAGGTCGAAATCCTAACTGAAGGATTGTAATGACCAATTATGTATGTTGTATGCATGTATGTGTGTCTTCGAAGTAGAAGTCTATGCCATCGAATGATGTGCTCTGTTCAAGTTGAACCGAAAGTATTTTAGCCGAGCACTCAGCTCTTTTGGAGTTAATCTCCAATGGGTCTCAGACAATGTAAGAATTCGTTTCAAACAGTGGGTAGATGAGCTTACGTAAAAGTAGCTTTACGCAGCTGATGATCCCAGAATATTTCTGCCTTCCTATTCTGCCGGCAGATAACAAGAAGCTAAAACCTGACCGCGACTGTTTTTAAACCAAATGGGTTTCAGACGACCTAAAATTTTTGGTGGCAATTCCATTAGCAGGAGAGTTAAGCGTCTGACTGTTCATGCGATACTGTCTGAAGCCAGCATATATTTCTGGCGTCCAAACAAATACTTCTTCAATTTCTAAAACATATTTGTTATGTCATCTAATCTACTTAGCGTTTGCAACTTCTATATTTCACCGAATATAGAACACAGTTGTCATTGTAGTCTGTCGAGTAATTTAATGGTCCTTCCGTAATGACATTGGAATATCAAACTTGAAAAATCATTACCACAACATTATATTGGCTTGTAATGATGTCTCAGCTTCACTTACTTATGGATGCTATAGGGTCTTTCATTAATCGCTTCCTATCTTCAAATTTAAACAAAAAGTTGTGTATGAGACATCATAGACATTTTTTTATTCGTTACCATCTAAAATGATATCTGTCTGGAGATCCAGCGTAGGACCACACTCAATAAGCAATTGAGTAACAGAGACCTCTCTTGAACTACAAAACTAATACTCTACAAGAGGGTCATCCACCCCGTGCTTCTTTATAGCGCAGAAGCATGGACACTATTAAGTACTGAAGCAGCAGCCTTGAGAGAATTTGAGAGTTTAGTGCGAGTTGGTGATGATTTCCACAGCAATCTTTAACTCGACGTGAATCTTGTGCAGCGTATTAGTATCCAACGGCTGTGCTGGCTCGGCCATGTCGTTCGAACGAATAAAGATGTTTCGGCAAGATGGGTATTTGCGGAGTCGGCAAAGAGAACGTCTTTTTTGTGTTAGAAGGACCTAGTCAAGGATGTCCTGTCATCGATTGGTGACGACGGGGCGGAAGAAGTATATTCGCCTGGAAGGATATGCTAAAGTAGGTCAAAATCCGAAAATCGGGTTTTTAATGGCCAATTAAGAAGAAAAAGAAGAATCTTGGATCTCTTGTAGATTGGTTTCATCCCAAGTTCGAAAATTTTGTTTGTTCACGTACTCATTCATCCAGTAATGGGCCTCATCGTTGCAGACGCGATTTCGATGAAAATTAGAGTCTGAATAGAACACAAATTTAGGGTCGTCCATGATGATTTGGTAAGACAGATTAAATAACTAACAATTAATTTTAACGTCGCAGCTACAACAAAATGGTCGTTATTAACTGTCAAAGTTTGGTAGGAAGACTGGATATAAAGACCGATAGCAACCAATAAGAGATTATAAATTTGTTTCTCTTTCTGTGCTGATACTAACAAGAAGCGATGGTCTCAAAAACCACTAGGCTTAAGGCCAGCATCGAACGAAGCACAACTGAACTTAAAACTGAACTTAAAATATTCTGAGGGCTGTTTGGAAGACATCATATGAAAACCCCTTATGAGCTCAATGCACTACAAGGTATTGCCTGGTCACTGCACTTTAAATTCAAAAACAATTCCTTTTTACACTCATTTTTAATAGTCCATAGAAAAATCCAGAATGTCATGTCATCAACACTTTATTGGCTGCAGCAATAGTTTTTCTTTTTTTTTTTTTGTTTCATTTTTAATTTTAAAAGAAACGACGAAATTTGGCAAAATCTAGTTCGAAAGTTGATTTTATATACTCATACTCTTAAAACATAATAAAATAGCGAAAAAATAAAAATTTTAAATTACTCAAATGGTGTTACATATGAAAAATAAGCTACCAATCCACCTCAAAC
The DNA here is from genome assembly GCA_005959815.1 of Sarcophaga bullata. Lineage (NCBI taxonomy): Eukaryota > Metazoa > Arthropoda > Insecta > Diptera > Sarcophagidae > Sarcophaga > Sarcophaga bullata. The sequence continues at coordinate 12,860 of QOCX01001723.1, read as the reverse complement.
ACATAATATGACAGGCATATATGTTTGGCTCTGTGTTATTTGGAGTAGCTAAAGCGTTGCAATCGCATGAATGGAGATGCCAAGACAGTGATGCAGCCGTTTGCTTAAGTAGAGCTGTAGAGACGTGTAAATAAAGTCAGATTGTGAGGCAGATCGTTTGGCAGAATAACAAAATCATACGTTTGTAGATAAAATATCACGAGTAATTGATGGCGATAATATTTTTATGAGTGTAGTATGCAATAAATTTAATTGCTGTAGCGCGGCCTAATTTGTTGAAATTTACAAAATTTTATGATGAAGAAATCCAAATGAATGACACTAGAAAACACTTTGTTACTAGGATATAACAAGCTAGAGCAGGTCTTATGAATTTAATTTAAATTAAGGACCTGTAATCGTTCAGAAACTTGTAAAGCCATATTGTAGTTCACTTAAATGTGTTTTTATCACTGAATACTCATTAATTTTGAAATTTCTTCCGCACAGTAAAAATTAATTTTTTTCTTTTAAAATACAAAAGAAATCCTATAAATTTCCTATTGGGTCTCTTCACTATTTTGATTGAACAACCGCAATGTATAGCACACAATAGCAACAACAATCTTTTTTTTTTTTGAAAGCTTTTACACGCATTGGACTTTATTAAAACATTTCGCTTTTGCTAAAATTCACTGGAAAACTTATGTGTCTGTCCAATCTGTTTGGAAAAGATCAACAAAGTAACTGAAACGCTTTCTATTCAAGCTAAAGAAATTTTCCAGAACTTTAGGAGGGCCCTCTCCATTATTTTATTCGTAAAAGGTCCACACACTTGTTAGCTCTTAAAAACAAAAACGCCAATAATTCCAATGTAAAATAAGCTTTAATTGATAAACTTTTTTACTCACTGGAATTTATAAAAATAAAGCTTTTGAGTAAATATTCACTGGAAAATATAGTTCCGTACAATGTTGCCAAGAAAGAAAAAATTTTGTAACCAACTTCTGAAAAAGAAATCACCAAAGTGGTAAAATAAATAAACAAATTTATTAAGTTTATTAGTTTTTGTTTTCTCACCCCCCTTTTTATATATGGTAGGGCTGCAATGGCTCTGCTAATGGAAGTGAAAATTACTTATTTCCTAACACATCAGTTAATTCACCATGGATAGTACAGTGATCTCTAATAATACAGTACATATTTCGAATAACGCCATTTTGGTGAATTTCAATTTTGTTCACTACACTGAAAAATTCACCATACTTTGCGAAACTCACCACACTGGAAACTCACCACACTTGTTAAATTCACCACACTTTGCAAAAACCCACCACAATGTAAAGTCACCACACTGGAAAATTTCACCACGTTTTGCAAAAACTTAGCACACTGAAAACTCATCACTCTGAAAAAACACTTACACTTCCCAAAAATTCAACACAATTTTTAGAACTGAGTATGTATTCCAGTTCGACTCTGCCATGAACAAATAATTGATTTCGAATTGCTTAAAACGTCACTATTTCTCCAGGAGAACAATAATAATCGAACACCTACAACCTAACTTACGGCACTTCTAGGATTGCGAGACTATATACCCTTGTAGTAAGTGAGTTAGAACAGTTTCTCTTCGTACACAGCGACTGCGTGCTACTTTTTTTTTAAACTTAAGTTTAATTTAAGTTATGCACAAACAGCCAAGGTGCAACATTTCCACGACTACCGACAGACGACGTCTTAATGACCAATCACAGAAACAGCATTACACCAACGTGCTAAGAAAAGAAATCTCAGATTGAAACTAGAGCCCAAAAACTACTCTCCTTAGCAGCTTGATTATCACATGGGCGCTTACCATCCAGCGCATGCTGAGATTAATTTATGCATGGTCTAGAGATAAAAATTCTTCCAATGACATAGCATTGTCCGCTTTTTTTGCTTTAAGATATCAGGTCTGGGAATCCACATTATCTCAGCCTCGTGCTCGAGTAAATACATGCCAGCTTCCTTCGCCATCTGCTTACATCTTTCCTCCGTCCTATTTCTCGTCACTGTAGAAAAACAAAGACGTTCAAGCAGAACTTTAAAAAACTTCTAATTTAATAAAAATGAAGAAATTGAAATAAGAATTTACATGTTTTCTTACTTTACAAGTTTTTGGATGGAAGGCAGCGGATAATAGTATCGTGTAAACTCAATATTTAATAAAGATATGATGACCTTGATTTAAATTTGGAATGCAAGGATATGTTTGGCTTCGTTTTCTGAAATCTTAAAAAATCAATCGGGCCACCACATTAAACCAACATTGAATTCATTGTTTTTTTATTTTACTACATGTAAATAGCTCACTTGAGCACGCATAGGGGCACAGTCTTCATACTTACCAAATTTCACCGAACGCATAGAAAAAATTGGCTAGCATAGGGACTGCTCTTAATTACCATGTAAATGCAAAGAAATTTATCTTAAGATTTTTATTTTTATTTTTAAAATACGAATGGATATGGTTTCTCCCATTTTACACTTAAACACTTAAGGCCTGGTTAGCCAAACGTCGATGGAAAGTCAAGGAACATACGTTAGTCTTCAGAATACGAAAAGCAATGAGAGTAATTACTGAACAGTAATGTAATTTCGGCAAATGTCTACATTGCTATTCACATGCTATAAACGAACGTATGTTTTGTGAACGTTTGGCTAGCCAAAATAATGCCTCTCACAATCCCATTCATTCTCAATGCCTTTCACAAACTATAAAAGAACGAATGTTTAGTGAATGTTTGCCCAATTCTACCTAACATACACACATACATACATGCATGCATACATAATTGGTCACTGCAGCCAGGATTACGATCTAGTTTTTCCGACACCTTAATTAATTTTTTATATGAATGGAGACTTCGAACGATAAATTTTTGAGAAACTTTTCAAGGCAATTCTTTTGTTCACATAGTTTTGAAATCTGCTGAGAGGAAGTCTCTGAAGAAATATTTTTTTATATTCCGTTCAGTTGGAGCTGTCCGACTTCGGGTTTGAAACGGAGCCTCACTACTAATAGACTAACGCATTACCTACTACACTACTGCTATTACCGAACCGTAATGTAATTTCGCTAAGCATTTACATTGCTCTTCATATGATAAAATCGAAGATGGTACTTTCTGTGGACGTTTGGCTAATCAGGCCTTTATGGTAAAATTAATTGGTAAGTAAAACATTTACGGCAAGTACATAAGTTCGTTTATTGCACGAGAAAATAATGCCTTTCTTTCACTCTCAATGCCTTTCACTAATTATAAATGAACGTAGGCCAAGCCAGGGTTTCGTGAACGTTTGGATAATTCTACCTTAATCATGTAAACCGGCCTTTAGGTACAAAAACCGGCCTTTAAATTCGCAGAAGTTTTTCTGTAATAAATGCCTAATTACCCTTTGTTTTGCTTGATAAGGAAGGAAATACATATGGCAACTCATTGCAGTAATACCTACCTACACACAGGCACGTTCCTTATCACTACCATTGGCAACAAACAAACTTGTTGAATAACAAAATAAAAACACACTTTTTAAATAACAACAACAACAATAAAATAATAAAAAAATAATAAAAAAACAATAACATTTCCATCGTATCGTATCGTACGTATCTTCATCAATCATATTCTAATGGAAGCCATATCGAACGAAACTCTACAAAATCAAAACATAAAAGATAATGAGCATACACAGAGAGGGAGAGAGAACATAATTTTGTTTTTATCTTTAAAACTAAGAGAGAGAGACAGTTCCAGAGATATACAATGAGGTGATGTGTGTTTTTTTATATAATTTATTGGAGGTTTTGTTGTTGTTTACATTGTTTTCAAAAGGGGGGCCGGTGAGTAGGTAAAAGCAAAAGATAAAAACGATTATTATGGGGAGCGTGTGTTTGGCTCTGGATTTTTTTTCTTCCATGCAATAGTTGTTGGTACTCTTTCTTGGTCTTATGTAGTGGTGGTGGTGGTGGTGGGGCTTGTTTATTTAAAATACAATCTTCACTGAAATTTATTTATTTTTGTTTTATTATTGCTGCCTGTTATTGCTGCCTGTTGTTGCTGTTGTTGTATGTTATGGAATAACTTGTAGCCACTATAATGACGTTGTGTTTTTCTACTTTCTTGCCTGACTTTATGTTTTAGTGTGCTTTTGGCATTCAGAGAGTAGTGATTCGCAGCCGCAGTAGCAGTAGTTTCTCTAGGTTGGTAGAAAAAATTGGAATTTTATTTTTTTCTTCTGTCTGTCTGCTGTTTCTTATTCTAATTTTTTCTCTTCTTTCTTTAATTTAAATTTCTTTCATTACATAATAATTGCGTACGTGTGCTGTGCTGTACTGTGCTGGTGGTGCTTGGCTTATTTAGTTGAATTATAATTAAAGATGGCTTTACGTTTGGTATGCATTAGCCCTGCCTTTAATGTCATGGGCCAGACCTTTGTACGTGCCATGTCCACCCAGGGCGCTGGCAAGAACATTGGCTTTGTTGGTTTGGGCAATATGGGCGGTCACATGGCCTCGACTTGATCAAACAGGGTCACAAATTGCATGTCTTTGACATCTCTAAGCCTGCCTGCGACAACTTGAAAGCCAAAGGTGCCAAGGTTTACGATAAAACCGCCGAATTGGCCTTGAACTCAGACTTTGTCATCACCATGTTGCCCAACAATGACATTGTCAGCAAGGCCTACGAGGATATGACTGCCCAGGGTGTTAACAAGGATACAATTTTCATTGATTCCTCCACCATTGATCCCAATTTGGTTAAGCAATTGCAAAAATGATCAGCGGCAAGGGTGCCCGTTTCATTGATGCCCCGTCTCCGTGGGTGTACCCGGTGCTGAACAAGCACTTTGACCTTCATGGTTGGTGGTACCACCGAAGAATACAATGCCGTTAAGGGTGTTTTGGAATGCATGGGCAAGCGCATTACCCATTGCGGTGACTATGGCATGGGCAGGCTGCCAAATTGTGCAACAACATGATGTTGGGCATTTCCATGATGGTGTCTCTGAAGCCATGAATTTGGCCATCCGTTTGGTTTGAATCCTCAAACTTTCGCCGAAATTATCAACTCCTCCACTGGTCGCTGCTGGGCCTCTGAAGTCTACAATCCCGTTCCCGGTGTCTCTCCCACTGCTCCCGCCACACATGACTACAAGGGTGGCTTCTCCACCGATCTCATTACCAAGGATTTGGGTTTGGCCTCCGGTGTTGCCACCGCCTCAAACACTCCCATTCCCATGGGTGCCATGGCCCATCAAATGTATCGCACTTTGAAGGCTCATGGTTTGGGCAACAACAAGGATTTCTCTGTTGTCTATGATTTCATGAAGAACACCAAATACAATTAAGCCACTACTGATATGGATTGCATGCCATATATTTCAGGATAAAATCAAAACTTAATTCATAATCTGTAAATATGTGCTTCCACAAGTGATCAGGATCCGTTACTACTAACCAGATGTGCATTTATACGATAATTTTAAAATAATATTTCATAAGCAATTGTAAGATTATTTTCGTTTTCTATAATAGAGAATAGAATCTATTACTACTATATCGTTAGTATTTGAATAATAATAAAAGAATACAAATTAAATAAAATTATAATGTAAATATAAACTAAACAATTACAAGTAAAATAATTAAATAATCTACGAATTCGTATGTCAATGACACAAAATTCTTGAAGATTGTAATGTTGAAGCAACGGAAATCCTTTATTCTACGAATCGAAAGAACGTTCACTCACATAATGTCATTGTAAGTTAGTTCAGGGTTAGTAGGGTTCACTAAAGGCGTAAAGTGAGACCAACTGTTAAGTCACCAATCTATTTACAAACCGGAGATCACACACATTTTATAGGAAATCATACGAATTCCCAAAAAAGATAAGCTGGGAATGCAGTGGATTTGCAGATTCGAAGTAATTGCCACACTTTCACTGACAGAAGCTACTGGAATAATGAACAGGCCGAACCACATCCGTAATACTTCCAATCATTTTCAATTACTTGCATAGGGGTCGCCGTAGTCTAGTAGGCAATGTGTCCTCACTTTTAAGGACACACTTCAAACCAAGGTTGTGGTGAATGTCGATGGGTTCAATGAATGTGTTATTTAGGCATTATCAGCCACAAGGGCATTGGAAACAGTACTCTTTATCCAACCGATATAGGTATGGGTTGGATATGAGGCATATTTTACGGCGTATAAGGAATATATATGTATCAACCAGAGCCACAAATCGTATCGTCAGACTATGAATGGGACACTGACACTTGGCGCTCACTAGCTTTATATGCTGATATTCGACAGGATGCCCAAAATATCAATAGCAACTAAACGGATTCATGCCACATATGCCAGTGGGGACTACACGGATGACTCTGAACAAGGAAAGGGAACAGGACTGGGAATCTTTATAGAAAAACCAGAAAGTAAATTTTGTAAAGTTGCTGTAGCCTAGTAGGTAGGGTAATCGGCTTATTAGACGTAGGGCCAAGGTATAAACCCCAGACTGACTATCAAAGCACAATATGAAAAATTTTCTGCGACATCGTCTATGTAAATTTTTGGCAAAAATTCTTGGAGTAAATAAAATTACCATGTAAAGTTTCTCAAAAAATCTGTTGCTCGAAGTCGGCCTTAAAACTACAGGTCGCGCCTCTGAGAGTGAATAAAATTACCATGAAAAGTTTCTCAAAAATCTGTTCTTTGTAAACGACTTTAAACTGTAGGTCCCGCCATTCATATATAAAATTAACACACACAACGTAAATGATGTGAGAAGCTAGGTCGTACCTCTGACTAAAGGGTTGTAATGACCAGTTATTGTATGTAGGTATGTAAGCCGATTACGACGATTATAGACTCTGCGTAATGTTCGGAAAGTGGATACGTTTAAACCAACCCACTTTCGGTTGATAAACGATTCAAATTCGTAAAGTTCGTGAAGTCAACGTGAAAGAGAAAGAGAGAGAGAGAGAGGGATTAAGAGAGAGAGAGAGAAAAAAAGAGAAAGATCAAAAATCTTACGACAATTTTATTCTTTTTTCATTTAAAAAGTTGGTAAAAACCGAAATGGTAAAAGTGAAATGAATGCATGAAGTGTGATCGTTTTTAAAATATTTCAATAAAGAAGAGAAGCATACGACTACCAAATTCTCATACCTATTTTCTTTTAATGTCGTATGCTCTCATTACATATTGAGTTTACATGATGCTATCCGCACTCTTCTACACAAAAACTTCACGTGTCTGTGCTAAAACTTGTTTGACCATCTAAATACGTCTTAAGTAGTGAGCATTGCTAGAACGTTGGGTTTTGAAACCATTAAATGGATAACCTGTTATAAAAACAAAGATGTTTCGTACTGAAACAATGTCATTCTTACTGTTGAAAGTAAAATTGAAGTAAATAAAGCAATTGAGCTGCTTTTGTAAGTGATAAAAATAAATTCTTATCAAGAGTTTCAGGGATTGGGAAAGATATTGACAAATCTGAATCAAACTAAGGGAAGGAAGATTACAATGAAGAAGGAAACCTTATTACATTAATTCATAGTTATTGAGTACAATCAAAAGTAATTTATTATTAAAAAAAAAAAAAAAAAAAAAAAAATAAAAAACCTGGAACATATCAGTTACAAGATTAAGAATTCTATGAAACGTTTATAAAAAAATCCAAAGTAATGTTTACAATAACGAATGAAGAAAACAAAACAATTTTTTTTATCATAATTTGCTCTTTTTGTAGTCTTATAAGTATTTCTATTTCTTCAAATAATTTCTCTCAACAGCTTTTGTTAATGAAATTTGCATATTCATTCACATACGATATTCCCCACCTCCACCCGTAAACCTCTACATAACAAATGCCAATCAATTAATTTCTATTTTTTCCTTCATTATTAATCTAGGCGAACGAACGAACATACAGCATGTGTAGCCCGTATTCCATAAACACGATATCATAGAGGGGAAAATTACTAGATTTCGCATAAAAAAAACTGCGTCATATACATACGTTCTCAAATGAAATTATTCCACAAATTGTCACGGGCTTGCTTATTCAGAAAAGAACAAAAAAAAAAAGCCAAATAATGCTTTAAAGAATAGGGAAAACATAGCATAAAATAGCATTGAAAGTGTTTAAAATAAAAACAAAAACAACAAAAATAAACATCATCAACTAACATAAGCAAAAACCAAATCAATCCAGTTCTACTGTGTTTCTTTTTTTTGGCGACAAATACTCAAATTTAATAAATTGATTGTGCTAAATTGATAAGCGCATTAACTAAATTAAACTAATTCACCATCTGCTTATAAGTGGCTAACAATTAAGGAGCTTTTTGACTTATCTTGTTGGCACATCTTAAGAAGGGTGCCTTTAAAGTGATAATTTTAATTCACATTCAATTGGCATAACAATTTCAATACGCAATACTGAGAAGATTCATTTTTTTTACTAACAATTATATTGTGAGTGTAACAGTTTATTAAAGCACTAAAAAAGCTTTCCTTTGCGTTTGTATTAAAGCTCTTATAGTGTATGACGTGACCCAACTACAACGCATGATTGTTTTGAGTTTTGTGGGCTTCATTGTCAGTGTTAATTAAAGCACTCAAATACATACAGTGGTGGCAGATATAATAGTGACACATCATAGTTTCAACATTTTCTAATCGAATATCTGCTTACCATAATACAGTAAGCAAAACGAACTAAGCGTTCGTATTAGATGCATAATAAAATATAAAAAACACAAAAAAAATGTTTAAAAATAATTGCTGGAAGAAATAATTTCAAAAACGACAGTGTTTTAGACAAATTGGACTTTCCAACAACGTATTTTAAACTTTGACAGTTGGTAACGGCCATTTTGTCGAAGCTGCATCTATTAAATTAGTCGCCAATTTTTCAGTTCATCGTTGTAGTCCAGTATGTAGTGAGTTTGCTTATTGGGAAAGAGTTTATGGTTCAACCCCTGCATCGAACATCTCGAGCAAAAAGAAATATGAAGCAGTCCTCTGGTAAAAATTCTGGAACTAAAATAAAAGTTCCACGAAAAGTTTCTGAAAAATCTATCGTCCGTCGTCGATTTTAAACCGTAGGTCCCTTCACTAATGTATAAAATTATCACACACAACATAAGTGGTGTGAGAAACCAGGTAGTAATCTTGACTAAAGTATTGTTATGACCAATTGTGTAAGTAAGTAAGTTATTTAGTCTGTCAAACAACCATAGTGGGCTCTGGAGTAGTTATCTACTGACCATAATTTTGATCGAAAAATCATATTCAGCGATGAGGCCCATTTCTGGATGAATGGGTACGTGAAGAAACAAAATTGTCGAAGTTGGCAGTATGCCAAGCTGCATAAGAAACAGGAGCGCCAAATGCATCCCGATTTCACCGTGACTGGTCTATATATCTGTAAGAATGACCTTAAAAAGGCAAGCACTGTGAACGGCAAGAACTGTAGATCGATAATTATGAACTTCTTTGCCTGGATTGGATGATCTGGACACCAACAACATGTGATTTCAACAAAATGGCGTTACTTGCTATACAGTTTATGTCACATCGAATATTCTGTACTAGCATGCAGATAATCACGTTAAGGCAATATGAGTAGGTTAGCGAGATCATACAATTTGACCCCGTTAGACTTTTTCTAGTATAAATAGAGCTTTTCGAAGCCTATGTAACCCATGCTATCAGTCAAATTAACCGTAATTTACGCCTAGTGAAAAATAACAATAGAGGCAATATATAGGGTATACATACGAGTATAATGCCCTTATTGCCCTGACAATTATCAGAATATTGTTCGTTATCAATAAGGATATTTTCTATCCAGCACTTGATATGCACTTAAGTGCTTCCTCCAGAGATCCATTTATATTACACAGGTTCCAAGCACCTGATCAAGTATTCCTTGAGTCCTTGTCAAAAGAGCGATTAATCCTATGCAAGTCTTATGTAGCCTAGTAGGTAATATGTTGGCTTAGTTCCACGGTTCAAACCCCAGCTCAGACACGAAAACGAATATATGAAAAAATATCTCTTCAGTGACTTCCTCTCAGCAGATTTCTGGCGAAAACTCCGATAGTAAATAAAATTGCCATGAAAAGTTTCTTAAAAAAATCTGACGTTCGGAGTCAACTTTAAACTGTAGGTCCCACCACTCATGTAGAAAGTTAACACAGACAACATAAGTGGTGAGAGAAACTAGGTCCATAATCCCGACTGAAGGGTTGCAATATTCAAACCTTCTCCGATTAAAATTATCCAACAAATAAATGATTGCGGCTGTCTTTTTCTTCGTATTTCTTCTTCTCGAAGTTAGTCGGGCTTATTTTGAAATTTATTTTGGTGAAGGAACCCTACCCTGTGGGAACATCTGCTTATACAGACTTTTATTATTTGTTTCCCTTTGCTTGTTTTTGCAGATCGTATGTGTAGGACCATCTGAATATCACAGAATCTATAGCCTCATGACGAGTATTATCAAATGCTGTCTCGGTATTAAGTGAAACGCAGCTAGTCACTCGTTTAAGGGCTTCTGAATGGTTCTTTCTAAAGCTACAAAGGTCGTCTCAGTAGACCTGCACACCATATGAGTGCGTGTTAATTTTATCCATGGCAAGATTTGAGAAATTTTTCACAGCAATTTCGTTTTAAATTTAAAATTCGTTCTTTAGTCGCTCTATTCGTATGAGGAACTCCCTTCCTCCAGAGGGCTTTTCTGTCAGTTATAATATAAAGAGATTTTAATCTCGTGTCCATGAATACTACTCTGCTTTTCCAAGTGCCTACATAATACATGCATTAGTAGGGATAATACCCTGTGTGTTGGTCAAAAAAAAAATGGAGTTGAAAGAGACAAAAATCTGACCTATGTATTGTTGCTGTGTTAGGAACATTAAAAATCATTTTCGTTTTTAATTAAAATTGAAAATAATAATTTTTATTTGTTTTCTTATTTTGTTTTGTTTTTTTTTGTTTTTGTTATAATTAAGGAAGAATCGCCGTTAATTGAACAATTTTACAATAGAATTTTTTTTTTTTTTTTTTTTTTTTTTTTTTTTTTTTTTTTGGTAGATTTTTATTAAATAAATATATAAATAAATATTTATTAATTAGTTGTATAAGTAATATATTTGTTTTATTTATTTTTTTATTTATATTTTTATAATATTTATTAAAAAATAATATTTTTTTATTTTTGTAATAATTTTTTTTTAAGGTACATTTTGATTTTGTTTTGGTGTGAGCGACTGAATTTCATTTTTTTTTTATTTTATTTGTGAGCGTGTGTAAGTAAGTGAGTAAGTGATTAATGAAGTTAATGAAAGTGAATAAAAATGTTTTTGCAAAGGATAATAGCAACTATCTAAACGATTTTAATACAATTAGTGGACTTTACAAAATATATTCATTTTTTTGCTAATTTTAATTGTTTTTTTATTATATTTATTTATTTATTTTACTTTTATTAGTTAAAGTAATTTTTTTTATTTATTTTTATATTTTATTTTCCAATTAAGTTTTTTGAAGCTTTTATTTTAAAAATATTTTTTTAAAGTGCTTAGTTTTCTAGGCTTAAATGTTAAGGTTTTGAGAGAAAGGCAACTAATTTTTAATTTTTTTTTATAGATTTTTTAAGGAAAAAAATTTTTAATGAAAAAAATAAAAAATTTTATGAAAAAATTTTAATATTTTTCAATTAAAAATTTTTTAAAAATTTAAAAAAAAATTTTTTTAATTAAAAAATTATTTTTTTTTATTGTATACAAATTAACAAACTTAACTTTTTTAAATTGAAATTATTCAAATTTTAAGAAGAAAAAAAAAATTTAAGGAAAAAATATTAATTTCTTTAATAAAAATATATAATTTTTTAAAAAATTTTGTTTTTTTTAATTTCCAAACTAATTTTATTAATTAAATTGAAGCTATCTTTAATTTAATGAAAAAAAAAAAAAAAAAAAAAATAAAAAAGAATAAATAAATAAAAAAATAAAAAAAAAATTATTAAATTATTTCATAAAAAAATATAAATTTTTTAATAATTTTTTTAATTAAAAAAAAAATTCATTAAAATATCTAAATATTTTTTTTTTAAATTTATTGATGACAATAAATTTATTTTTAATTTATTTGTAGTGAATTTTTCTTTAATCTAATTTTTTTCTTAAAAAAAAAAACGTTTTTCAAATTTTTAAATCAAAAAAATTTTTTTTGAAATTTTTAATCAAAAAAATTTTTTTTTAAATTTTTTTAACAATTTTTTTTTAATATTTAATGAAAAGAAAAATCAAAAAATTCATTCAAATATTTTAATGAATTTTTTTTTTTAATATTATTAATGAAAATAAATTTATTTTCAATTTATTTGTAATAAAAATTTTTTTTATTATTTAATTTGTAATGATTTTTTTTTTAAATTTTTAATGAAAAATTTATTCTTTCAAATTTTTTAATGAATAAATAATAATAAAAAAAAATAATAAAAAAAAAATAAATTAATAAAAAAAATTCTTTAATTCATTCAAATTCTTTAATGAAAAAAAAATTTTTATTAATGAATATAAATTTATTATTAATTTATTTGTAATGAAAAAGAATTTTTTTTAAATGTTTTAATGAATAATTTTTTTTTAAAATTTAAACATTTTTTTTAATTTATTAATGAAAATAAATTTATTTTTAATTTATTATTAATGAAAAAGGAAAAACTTTTTTTAAATTCTTTAATGCAAAAAAAAAATATTTAAATCTGTACAGCACTGTGATACAAAAATCAATTTAAAATTAACACAGG
>QOCX01001722.1:0-17239 GCA_005959815.1 Sarcophaga bullata | reverse complement strand
AGTTATGCGTATAGTTTGCCAAAAAGCCAATTGGCTCAAGGAGTTTTAGCAGACAGTAGCAGCAGCAACAGCAACGGCATACAGCACAGCAACAGGGGCAACAGCAACATGCAACACCACACAACCAGCATTCAATTCTATCCATTCTGCCTTTGGAAAAAAAGGAGTCATCGAAACATTTTCTATTGTTGTTGTCGTTTCTGTTTGAAATTTCAACTTTTCAATGAAATGTTTAAATTTAGTACAATAAAAACAACAACAGCAACAACAATAAAAGATTTTGAAAAAAAATTTAGAAAAGTTTTAAACATTTCTCCTTGCTGGTATAGAGTGCAACTTGTTCATTTGACTTGAATCCGTTTGGAATAATTTCAAAAGAGTTTTTTTATTTTTTTTTGTTGTTGTTTTTGTATGTATTCTATAGGTAAAGTTGAATATCCTGTCAACAGTAGACGCGTCATTTAATATTTTGTTTAACAGTTTGTGGAAGCAATTTGTTTTTTGATTTAGGAATAGAAAACGAAAAATGAAAAAAAAAAACATTTAATTAAGGGGGGTTCATGGTGAAAAACAAAAAATATGATTTTCTTCATATAGTGAAATAAAAAAGATTTAGTTTTAAAAAAAAATATTTTCAAAAGCTATTTATTCTATCAGGATAGAATATTTCAGTATACACTATACATACATACATAATTGGTCATTATAACTCTTCAATAAGGATAACGACCTGGTTTCTCACACACTCATTGTTGTGTGTCGTAATTTCTGAATGACGGGATCTCCAGTTTGAGTAGCGATTTTATTTCATGGCGATTTTATTTGCTCTCAGATTTTTTGCCAGAAATCTGCTGAGAGGATGAAATATGATTTCACATAGGGTGAGAAACAGTTTAAATTTAAAAATGGAAGCAAACAAAATCGGTTTGAAATCGATTGCATTAGTTTTTGGTGTACTTTTTATAGACTATGGGACCACGCATGTTGGCCTTCGAATGCTCAATTGCGTCTGGTTTGTAGGCAGAAAACTTTTCCTTAACGGCGCCCTACATTAAATAGTCCAACAGTGATAAACCGCAGCTTCTTGGCGGCCGATTGACATTACCATTTCGGCTAATTAAATGGCCTTCAAACGTCTGACGTTTAAATACAAAAAAAAAAAAATTGTTGATCATATTGTGCTAAGCATTTCTATTGACCATAATGGTTGAGCCGTTCTCATTTTCAAAGAAATATGGGCCAATGATGTCTCCACTCCACAAGCCGCAAACAACTGTCACTCGTAATGAGTGCATTGGCTCCTGTAAGATCACATGTGAACTAACTGAGCCCCTAATAGCGTAATTTTGCTTATTAACATATCCACCAAGATGAAAATGGGCTTCATCTGAAAAGATTCAGCCAATAGATGACCTATCCGATATTTCGTTTCTCTGAATATGCATGACCTGGGATTTGAACCGTGGTCTTATGTCTAATAAGTCGACACACTGCCTACTAGACTAAGGCCTAGGAATACATACTCCTTCTCAAGAGGTGGAGCTGGTGATCTTTATGATGCTGTATAGTAGAGAGAGATTTCGTGTCACTGTATGGATTATTGGTATTCTTCGAAAATATAAAACATAAATGCCAGCTAATTCGACAAATATAAGTCCAACAAGATAGCAGTTATCAACTGTCAAAGTTCCGAATCACCCGCTTAGTTAGAAAGATTTGATTAATGAAATTGAAACAAAGCAAAAGAAAGATTCGACTCTATGTTGAAGAAATGCTTTGCAAAAGTCTGGTTTTCCGGAAATAAATACAAAGAAAAAATATCCCATTTCTGGTGTTAACTGAGACTCACAGTTAACTAACTGTGTATCATGTGGTATTTGCATGGTTGCATCACGTCTCTTTACACAACGAAGACTGTTTTCATTAAATGTCTTCGACAATCGAAATCATGTTTTTCAAACTTATACGCTGGTGAAGAAAATTCTGCTTTCAAATCAACAGAAAAATTTTTTTTTAAATTAAAATGTCATAGCACTGGTGTCAATTAGAGTGTCATATGGAAGTTTATTAAAAAAAAAATCATATGAACGATATCGTAATGAAAATATTACTACAGCAACTTTATGAGTTTTTAAGATAAATACATGCTGGGTTAAAGTGAAAATCTTTATGATACACTCTGTACTTTTGTGTAACATTAACCCACATGTGGAGTGATAGTAGCTAGCAGCGAGTGCTGTTGAAGTGGCATCAAGCCAGTGTGTTAGAAAATTCAAATAGTGGTGTGGTGAATATTTCTTTTTTTTTTAATTTCTATTAACAACTCCTTGTGCTGGCTGCCATCACTTTCGTTTCATTTCGTCTATTTATTGCTGGAAAACTGCAAGAGTTTTTGGGGGGTGGTGTAGAAACTCAATTAAAATATAAAAGACTGTTGCTGTGTCTCTTTATGTGAGTGAGTATTTTAATCATAAGAAAACAAAATCTGTGGAATATATTCCCATACCTATGCCAGACATGCAAACGCTGCGATTAAAGGTTTTAAAAAGTCGTTTAAATATATAAAAAATATGAAGACATGGGGGAGTCAGTGATTTCTCTGTTTATGTCTCTCATTTAATAACTCAATTACAAGCGTTGCTATTATATGTATATAGAGATACAAACACAAACACAAACACAAACACTTACAAAAACATGGTGCATATGAGTTCGTGGTGTTCGTGTTCATGTATGTAGATTTTTAAATACATTTTTAAATATATTCACTGTCTTATAAAAATATAAAATTAATATGAACACTAACACTCTGGGCTTAAAATTGTTACATATTTTTCAAGATTTTCGGAATTTTTAAATTAAGGTGGGCAACGTAACGTTGTGATAGTGCAAGAAGGGTGGTCGATACAAGTCATTAGCTTGCCCAGCGGTGCAGTGGTTTTATATGGCCTAGTTGATCTGTACATGGATTAATGCGTTGAAATGTAGCCTAGATTCCAATTCTGGGTGACTATGTCTGGGTGGAATATGTCTTCTCGTGGTAATTAAAATCTTAGTTTGGAGTTTAACTTTCTCTGCACATCTCCAAAAAAACTCATGCAGGAATAACTTCGACCATATGATCTGCAATACTGTACTAATAATTATTTTATTTAAGGATTCATCATGGTTATGTTTCTAGTTCTGACTCAAGAATTGATTTCAGTGCTGTTCCTTACGACACTTTCAGAGTACGTGCTTTGCTGTTCATTACATGAAAGAGCTTGTGAGCTCTACGATAGCTCTGTGTCTTTGAAAACTTATTTAAAATATGTATTTAATAAGTCTCACTGACCCATAGTGCAGTGCTTAAAAAAAAAAAATAAATGAAATTAAAAATCGCGAGAAAAAAAAAGTTAATTTTGCTGAGTATGAAAATCCTTTTCGTTAGCAAAGATGCATTGATACAAGGAGCAAAATATGCTAAAGTAATATTTAATATGTTTTACATGTCGCGTTTAAAGGATAATGAGCAAACAATGTTATGAATTTTTAATTTACGCTTCTATTCCACCACAGTTCATGTGAT
The DNA here is from genome assembly GCA_005959815.1 of Sarcophaga bullata. Taxonomy (NCBI): domain Eukaryota; kingdom Metazoa; phylum Arthropoda; class Insecta; order Diptera; family Sarcophagidae; genus Sarcophaga; species Sarcophaga bullata. Next base: position 13,671 of record QOCX01001722.1, on the reverse strand, counting down.
GCCTTAAAATTTTTTTTTTGCCTCAACGTTCATTCACCTACAAAATTAAAGCTGCTCTCTCTCTATTGATCCTAATGGATGGCTGTGTTTTAACTTATCGTTGTCAGTGCGGGACATGTGAAAACCTCCATTTGGTTAATTTTATAAACGTTTGATTTTTAAACTTGATTTTCTTTGTAATCATTTGTGTATGTTAGAAAACAACAACGTAATCTTACGTCTAGACTGACTTGTTTGTGTGATTTCTTTTCATTCCCATTTTACAACTGATTATTTTGGCTCATTGTTCGTTCTCTTTATGTTGAGTCACTGGCTGAAAAACGCTTGTAAATTAAATTTGTTTCTTTTCTAATTTCATCATCAAGTTTTTTTTTTTAGTGTGTGGAATTTTTTTTTTAATTTTCGATTTTTGCTAAGCTTGCATGATGACACATGTTCCATGTCAAATATGTGCGATGATTTATGATGTGTGCTGTATTATGATGCTTTTCTTAGAGAGTAAAGTTTTTGTTTATAAAATAATTAAGTTTGTTAAGCGTATTGACAATCTAAAGCGTTATTTATAATACTTAAAAATTTCAAATGAAATAAAATCGAGTGTGATAACATCTTTTTAAGATATTATGTAGAGAATATATTTTTTATCTTTTTAACGATCGATGAGTAAGTTCCATGAGTTTTGTTTTGATATCAGCAAAACTCATTATATCGGGTCGGCTATATATCGGTTTAAATTTGAACCGTGAATAGCTATTATATATCTATTCTGTTACAAAATTCAGTATATTGTTACGAAAATGGAAATGGGTAACTTCGTTTAACATTAAAATGTTAAACATAAGCTACAAAAACAAAAACAACGGACTTGTTTGCCTAAACAAAAATAACAAAATAAACAAAAATAAAATGACAACATCAATGCAACGAAAAGCGATATACACATAACAGCAAACAACACAACGCTGAACGGACGAACGTAAACAAGATGCACTAACAACAAAGAAGAAAGCATGTTTGAATGTAACAACATGTTTACTTTCATAGAATTCTCGTGAAGGCGAAGACAAGAAACTTCGCCTACGAGAACATTCATCAGACTGTTTACGTCGTGATAAAAGGCAAAGCAAAGCATGAAGGATCAGAGTAGAACTTCAGTCAGTCTCGTGTGAAGACGCGTTGCGTGTGAAGTAAACCAATCGTGGTTTGAAGATCTCTTACAAAGATCGACAGAACAATTGTGTCGTAATTTTATTATTTATCGCAAAGGGCATAAACAAAGGAATAACAAATAAAACAATTGTTGTTGTTAGAATCAGTTGTGAACAGTGGCCACACAAAAGTTGTGAGATTAATAAAGGATTTTATTAAAATTAAACACAAATTTATTTATTTGCAATATACGAGCTCATATTTTAAACGTTTTTAAAAGGTAAAAACGTAACAATATTATCTCCACTGAATTTAATGAATCTCTCTTGAGCAACGTTAGGATTTATTAGAAATTTATTTCCAAAACGAAGACATCGACATTGACATTGATCGAAATTGAATGAAAATGTTGTACAAAATTCAGTCGCAGAGAAGAACCAACTGTGTCTGGTATAGGCAAGTTTATTGCTGAAGTTCATGAAAGTCATTTCATTGTTGATGCGCCGTACAGTGCATACACCCGAAATTATCGATGCTTGTCATCGATGTAGAGAATTGAACATTTCAGGCACCTGTTTACGAATTTTGCGATAAGCTCTACATACAATATCTTACAAATTTCAATTGGTTTGCATCGCCAGATGTGCCAACGAAAAACTACACGATGATGACGGTTTTGTCAAACAAAACATTATATTTTCGTAGGAAGCTCATTTTTATTTTGGTGGGTACGTTAGCAAGAAAAATTGACGTATTTGGGGCTCTGAAACCCAACACGTAGCCTTACGGAAATCAATGCATCCATTCCGAACGATTGTTTGCTATGGCTTGTGGAGCAGAGTCATCATCGGCCCATATTTCTTTGAAAATGAGGACGGCGCAACAGTCAATGGGGACATCTATTGCAGCATGATAACCGAGTTTTTTGTAACCGCTCTTCGTGGTATCGCTGTGAACGATGTTTGGTTTCAACAGGATGGCACCACTTGCCACACATCTATTGCCACAATTGATTTATTGCGGTAAACGTTTGATGGCTGTTTAATTAGTCGAAATGGTGATCGTTGGAATATTTTCTGTGGAGCGCCGTTAAAGAAAAGTGTTATTTCAGACAAATCAGAGACCATTGAACATTTGGGAAGCCAACAATCGTGATGCCATTGCCGGAGATACGATCCGAACACTCGAAAAAGTGCATGAAAATTTGTCGATCGAATGAGATAAGGTGAGCCAGGCCGCGGCGCCATATGAATGAAATAATATTCAATTTCCAACCGGAGCAATTGGATTTCACAACAAAAAAAAAAATAAATAAATTTAAACCGTTTTTGTTTTGATTATCATTTTTAAAATTAAACTTATATGGCCCACCCCTTATGTTTAGTCACATTATGGCTCATATTTAATAATGTTGTGCTGTTAAATTCATTCATGCCGGGGCAGTACATATGTGACGTATGGGAGTGATTGGTTGAATTCCATTAGTTTCATACATTGGAAAAGATTTTTTATTGCATACTTTTCAGAGTAACTATTCTAGGCTATATAACATGGTGCGTATGAGTAATATATTTCAAATTCAATTAAATAGTAAGTATACAACTAATTTCTAACGGATTTTTGAAAGGTTTATAATTTTTCTGCATCCTACATCAAGGATTATTTTTATTTAAACTTTAAAATTTCCCACCCTATACAAGCAAAAAAATTTCTTTTACTCATAATATTAAGCTTTGAATCCATGTGAATTTCTCTTCACTTTAAAGAAGTAAAAACGTAGCAATATTTTATAAAATTTAGAATAACTTATGAGCTTTAAATCTATTTTGTCTAGCTTTGGCTCTACGCCTTACGAAAGATATACTTTTTTTTATTGAACAACTTAATGCAAAGCAAGGCAAAATACTTCATTATATTCCTTATAAATTTTGTAAATCATTTGTGCAGTGGAAACGTTTTAGTTTTTGTTTTTGTTTTTTTCTATCATATTCAAATTTAATACGTAGTTTAAAACAAAATCAACTTCATGCTTCACAGCGTAAGATTTCCTATTTTCTATAAATTTTTTCTTTTTGGCTAAAAATCTTCAAAATTTCCTGTTTTTCTTTGATGGTATTTACGAAATGAAAACGTAATCATGTAAATGGAAGTTCTTAATAACACGAACATCATTTAATGCAAATTTGACTAAATTTACTGCAGACTCACTCAGTTAGCTAGAAATTCTGTAGAATTTCATTTATTTTCACAGAAGAAAATAAATCCAACCAACTGGTGATTATTGGAAGCGTACAAGATTTCTTTTTCATTTTGGCCACAAGACACGTTTTCCATAAATTACAAAAATGTGTCTTTAACTTATTTAATTATCGTAAAAACGTATAACGCCCTACCAATTCCACCAAACAAAAAAGGAAGTAAAAAAAAAACAGAAAAAAGAAATCAAATGATTTACTATTAACGATATTGTATAACAAAAACAACAATAAGAAACAGTCGTAAAACCAAGAAAGCACTTACAACTGACATTAACGGCCAAAAGAAGTCAAAAGTGATAGTGGAAAGTGTATGCAACGCATATATATTGACTTAATTTATTTACTAAATAGACAAACATATCCATCCACAACTCAATTCATTCAAAACAAAAAGGTTTTTCAATGTTTAAGAACAAAAATGGGGAAAAAAACTAGAGACGACCATAAAATAATACACTTGTAACCATTGTAGATAGAACTGTCCACCACAAGTAAGTAACAAAAGAAAGAACGCACGTATCTTCAAGATAAACAAAAATACCCAGACGATGCTGATGATGATAAAGATGACTTTAGCTCGTGCAACATGTTCATCATTTGCACTGTTTGGTAATCGCAAATGCTTTAATTGAAAAAAGAACACAGAAAAAAGAAAGGAAAGACAAGATTGAAGAGGTTGCCAAAGGTATTCTTTATTTGTTTAGTCCTTCTGTACCTCTATTGAACAGTAAAGTCGAAAAGGAAATCAATATTAAATCAATTCCATCATCAATTTTAAGCAGACAATGGAAAAAGTGTTGGAAGAGAAATAATGAAACGAAAGTTTTTTGTTAAACATTTGCTCAAATAACAATAAAACTCAATCGGTTGTAAGATGGGGAAGTATACCATTATTAGGCCACGTTCTAATGTTATTTGCTGCATCAGTGAAAATCACTTTAAACCAAAAACAATGCACCAATGCCACCAGGCAGAACTGCTATATAATATTGCCATGAAAAATTTCTTATACATCTGTCGTTCCAAGTCGACTTTAAATTCTATTGCCACACACTTATGTATAAAATTTGAACATACAACATAAGTGGTGTGGAGAAGCTAGATCGTAATCCTGATGACCAATTACGTATGTATGTATGTATGTTATATAACTCTTAGCAGCCACCTTCCTGTAATATTCTGTAAATTAAAAAAGGTCTGTTGAACTAAGGTTGCTGTAATGTCTTATTCGAGTTTAAATCCTATTTGCTTTACCAGCTTCTTCCCCTCTCCATAAAATACGCTCTCTCTTTGAGGTGAATTTCTCGCTTCCTATCCAGCTATTCTTAAATTCTTACATTTTCTTTACCAGCTGAACAAAAACAATAATTTTCCTTTCTTGCTTTCTAACTTTACATATAAGACACGATCAAATCACCTTTATCCTTGATAGACACATTTAGCTCTGCAAGCATGATGGTTGCAAGTAAGCAGTGGTAAAAAATATTGACTTGTTGAAGTAAGACAGCAAAAAAGTTTGTTTTTAATTCTTGCAAATCACGTCCGTCTTTTTTATGTGTGTGTCTCATAGTCATTTCTTAAAGAAATACTGCCATGCAAAAGGAAACAATTTCGTTTTTACATGAATCACATGTACGTGTGTACATATATGGACGTGGACATGTGTTTGAGAAATTCTTTAGCAAAGTACAAAATTTCGTGTAACAATGGCACGATAGCAAGTGTTGATGTGAATGCAGCGGATATCAATTAATTAGAAATGTTATTTGACTAAATGGACAGTGGCTGGTTAGTGAATAGTTCCATTGTCCTTAAGACAAGCCATTTTGAAGTACAAATCTAAAGGCTTAATGTGAACGATGTGTACTGTAAATAATACAATATGTTCTCCATATTTAAAACCAGCACTGTACTGTACTATGGCTTTGCACACATGCCTCACACACAAACATAAAAATCTTTCATATCAATTTCAACACTAAATGTCCTCGTAAGTATATTCTTTATTTATAAACCAAATATTTCATTTATATATTAAGTGTGTTGTGTGTGTGTGTATGTGTTATGTTACTAAAGATTCCGAATGTTTTCGTATCCATGCTTAAGTAAATAAAATCAATTGACTCCACTCAGCTTAACAAATAAGAAACTGAAATAAAGGCAGGAAAAACAGAAAAGAAGAGAAGAGAATAAGAAATAAAAGAATAAGAATTTTTCTTTCTACTAATAGCCACTGTAATTGAAATGAAAATCTCTTCTTAGAATTACTTTCAGAGGCGTATGATAAGAAATGGACTTTAGTTAAAATTTTTTTATGGGGACACGTACGCCTCTGATACGTTCAATAAATTCGTTTTTATTGTGCATTGGCCTGTAGGAATCTTTATTATACAAAATAAACAAATCAAAGTGCTATGCAGCGTTATGTTACGTTTAGTTTGGATTCATTTCTGATAAGTTCGTATATAAATGGTCAATAGGAAATAAAAACAAAAAAAGAAATAAGAAATAATCAAACAAAGTTGATTTTATCTTTAAAGACTTTTCAGTTTCATTTGTGTCTGTCATTAAACTGAAATCAAATTTAGGTAATAGAACCTACAGAACAGTGCTGAATGTTTAAACTGAAAACAAAAATCAGTAAAGAAAGAATAGACTGGCATAAGTATTGCCAGACTCGCAATAACTCATGTTTTAAATTTAAAACCGAGGAGCTCTTCAAAGGAGTAGATATTAGATATGCTTTTACATGGCATGTTATGTTAGATGACATCGTTTGATTAACATGTTATGTTACATGACATCGTTGATTTGAAAGAGTAATACTTGATACGATTCATATCAGCTGCAAGGATAGCTTGCACAATCGTTATCGCATATTAATCAGCCATTTAAAGGCGCTTAGAAGCAGTCAGGATTCACTCAAAACTGATGAATTGGACTTAAGCCGTGAAGCTTTGAAAAATGCTTTTGCATTGTAGACATCTTCAATGATATTTTTTTAAAAGAAACCGCTTTTGTATCGATTTACTACTGACGAAATGCAAGAAATCTTATGTGAAACAGAATCCCCTATACGGCCAAGCAAGTGCTCGTTATTCGTGTGGGATCATCCATGGGTACGATCCACCATTGGCTGCTAAGATCAGGCCAAAGTACCACTGTAGATGTGTACAGAGAACAATACAATGTTTGAATAGAGCATTCGTCGAAAAATGAATGCAACCGCTCACGAGACGAAATATTTCATTATGACAACGATCGGCCACAAAAGACGAGCTGTTATTTTTTTTTTTAATGGAGTCCAATAATAAATGGGAAAGAAGTTAGCTACCAGTCAATCATCTCCTGTCTTGAATTTGGACCACACACACTAAGCCGCAATATTCCATTATGGCAACGATTAGCCACAAAAACGAGTCGTTTTTTTATTTGAATGTATTCCACTATAGTTCGGAAAGAAGCATAGCTACTAGGTCAATGCGACTTGCCTCCTGATTATCGACCTTATCATCGCCATCGGTTCATATTTTATTTGAAGACAACATTGGCTAGGCATCACTGTCAATAGCAGCATATAAGTTGATGATCACCAAGTATATTTGGACCTAAATTTGGATGGCACTACATTGCACTTAGCTCATGCCAAGTTGGGTATTCTGTACTCACACAATACTTCGTCTTTCCTAAATTGTGCAGCAGCTTGAGGTAATCAACTTCTTTGATGAGTTTGGTGGAAGTTGGAAAGTATAGGATATCACTTACCTGTGGCATCACAATGGGCCACTATTTTTGCTCAGAAGCCACTTCGACCTGCCTCACGTATACTTTGTTTGCAAAAAATTGCCATCTACGGTAACGTTTTTTTTTTGTTGGTTCCTGTTGTTTACTTAATCTAGATCCTCCAAGATTGGAATACTTTGAAGGAAACTGACTGGAATTGTGTTTGCTATCGGATAAAAGTTATTTAAATTTAATCACATATTACTGCATTAGCAGCTAATTTGATTTCTTACTTAGTAACACACTTTATGTTTACGCCTCATCATCAATAAAATTGTGTTCTCTAGAAGGAATCTCATTTTAATGCCTACATAATCCAGTAACAAAATTTCAGTTTTTATTTAAAAGCATTTTCTTTTTGAGAGTATTTCTATTTGATTTTGTTGTTTTTGTTTACTAAATTTATAAAATGGTTTTGTTTTTTATGGTCAAGTTTTCACCCTCAGTTTTCTTCTTAAGTCGCATGGAACACAAAACATTTTATTTATAACGTTAATAGTATTTTAACTTTTTCTTTATTTTTCTTTCTTTTATTATTGTCATTTAGTCATTGATGTTATTGTTGTTGTTGTTGTTGTTTGTTGTTGGTTATATTGTTGCTTTAGTATTATTTGTTGTTGCTTTGGTTGTTGATAACAATCTTAATCGACTCTTTGTTATATTGACCACAAACAAAACATAAATCCTCCTACACCTGTCAGTAAATATTTTGAAAGTCACTTCTTATATTAAAAACGATAATAAAAGAGACAAGCAGCGGTTAGCAACGATTATATGATGCCTTACGGCATCAAATTATTTTTGGTGTGTATTTGCTGTATGATTCAAGGCTTGGTGGGTAGCTTGCCGTTCACAGGCAATTTTGCTGGGTGGCCATAGGGCCTATTGTATAAGTATGGTCGTGACTTACACATCAAAATCCAAGCTAATTGCTATTGTCACCAGCGAAACGATTATCTGTAATACATATTAATTTTGATGCGCTGACCTTTCTACTTAATCGACATACCACGAACTTATCCGTAAGCGTTGCATAGGGCAACCTCTTGTGTGATGAACTGTATTTGTTGAGAAACTTTTATGTGGCATTTTGGATCCCATTAGCTACAGGAAACCAAATCAATACGAACGTTTAGGTCTGATTTTCTTAATAATACTCTGAGTAGTATGTAGTAGTATGAGAAGTGTGAGAAGCTAGGTCATAATCCAGACTGAAGTATTGTAATGATCAATTATGCGTATAGCCTTCACGCAGTGTGACATATTTTAAAATTATTTGGCAAATATTAGGGAGTTTAGAATGGATGCCAAATAAGTTAATAGCTTTTATTGACGGCCCACTCTATATCTTGGTGAAAGCGGCTTCTATAATGACAAAGACAAAAGTTGTCACTTCCTAGCAGCTTAAATGCTTCATGCTTCCAATGGTTCCTACTAAATGTACAAGACCATGTAACATGCAGGCGCTTTGTTCCTTCGTTTCATATATTTGTAATGAACACCTCTTTTGAACTTCTCCAGGCTTATTGTATATCGCATCATACAGTACTAGGAGTAGTGGTATGATAGTAAAACATAAAACCATGAACAGAAAATGACCATTAGAAGAAAATAAAATAAAAATGAATTGAATACTCACGAACTGACTGTAGCGGTATTTATACCCTTAAATAAATAGAAAAAAAGCGAAAGAAAACCTTAAATGAAGTCCTTGTTTATGGATGATTTTCTTTGTTTTCGATTTCTTTTACTGTTATTTTCGAAAACGATTGTTATCGTTTGTTATCGTTGTTGTTGCTATTGTAGACTCGTTCATGTTGTTAGTTTCAGTAAATCTTTTTAAGCTTTCTCCTCTGTCTCTCTCTATCTTCCTCTCTATCCTCTCTCTCTCCTCTTTCTCTTCTTATGAATTTGTTGTCTTTTTCGAGTTTTTTTTTTTTTATGGGCAAGAAATCAAAACAAAAAACCTTAAAATTGTTGTCAATGTTATTGTTATTTACCGTTTTTTGTTTGTTGTTGTTGTTAATTTATGGTTGACTACAGATACGCTTGATTTGATCATTACAATTACGGGAATACAATCAAAATCCAAATGAAAATCATAGATAAACTTTAAATGGAAAAGTTGTAAATGCAACTCATAAACTTAAAAAGAAGGCAATTGAAGAAGTCTTTGAATATCTGAAATAAATTTCTAATGAAAATGAAGAGAATTTTATAATCAAAATATAGCCTAATTAAGACAATAAATTTAAATGATGTTCATTCAATGATACTTAAAACATCAATAAATTTATATTCAAATTAGTTTTAAAGCCCTTTTCTTATGAATTCAATGGCCACAAAATTATTTTACATTCTCTTAGCAATTGATTCATCTGCGTGTTAATTACGTGACAGAAAATATTAATCATACGTCAAGTGGTTTTAATTACAAACGATTTGAATGCCTAAAATTATAAGAAGAAATTTTACAACTGCCTCTTACTTTACTATTGTCTGGACAATTTATTATTTTATTTGTACATTAAATACCAAAAATAATTCGTAAGTTTATGGTCATTTAATTAAATCCAAAGACAAACTTAACCGTATTGCATTCCACACGACAACGACAGTCGGTCGGACTATGGCAATAAATTTATTGTCCTTTCGTTTGTAAAACTCATTATAATTTCATGCAAATACTAAATTATTGATTAAATAATGAAGAAAATCTCGAAATATTTCAAGCAATTGTATTACTATTCGAACATAAACAGGACTTAAGTTGCTATTCTATTAAGAGTATTATATAGTTGTACAGCAGTGATGGATTAAATAGTAGTAGCAACATTGAATACCAATTGAATATTGAAAAAATTTCTGTAATTTTTTTTTATATTTCATTTCATTCAGGATGGCTGACCTGGAATTTCAACTGTCTCCTTATGTCTAATAAGTTTCATTGGAAGCTAATCGTCAATAAATTCTAATTTCTAATTAGTTAGCAGAAGAGTAGCGCATCATTATTGTAACACAGTTCTATTTACATTTGTTTGAATGCGCATTTACTCAGTCATTCTAAAATACACACACACACACTGAAAAATAAGAATACAATAGAAAACACTCACATTTATATACGAGTATGTAGCTATAGCCGTACCATACAGAAAGCATATTGTTCTGATATAGTAAATGTGGACAATTTAAATAATTACAAATCTAACATACTCTCTCTCTCTCTCTCTCTCTCTCTCTATGTATGTATGTACATGTGTTTCAATATACACCTCAAGCACTCAAGCACACATACCCATATAAGGTACGTAAATATGTAAAATATTCAAGAGTACAAATGAATGAGAAATATCGTGTGTATTATTTGTAAAAACAGTCACACATTATGAGAGAAACAAAAGAGAATGAGAGTTTCTTGGTTAGTTAAATAATGAGTTAACTCGGTATGCTTAACTTGTAAAAGTATGGAATATATTTGTGTGCGTGTGCGTGAAAATGTTTGAAATTCATTTTATATGAAACGATAAGGCAGACTTAAAGTAAATTTAACATTAACATGGTAAAAATTTATTCATTTTCCACATACTGTTTTTTCGTTTTCAACTCTCTGTCTCTCTCGTTCTTCATAACCGCACATATGTATTCATGGTATGTATACATATTCATAAAATCATTCACATACACATATGTCTATGCGTATTCTTTTGTATTTATGCATTATATATGAATATATGGCAATAGGTATCATGCGTATGAGTGAGTATTGCCGCTTAAAGTCATACGAGTGTGGAAAATCTATTGTAAGCCACTGCTCGCACACTCACTACTTTGCTCGCTGTCTACCGTTCGGCACATAATTTAGTGAAATTTATGAATTCCTTTTCAGAAAGTACGCTGTAATGCTTAGAATTTAAAAGAAATACCGAAATTCATAACAACAGCAGAAAGCTTTGAATTTTTTTTGCTGATTTTTGACATGTAAAGATGGTAGGCATAATTCATGCTCATAGTAAATGTTATAATAATCAATACTTATTGTAGGTGGTTTCAAAAGCGAACCTGTCGATCAGGCAAGGATCATCTGAAGCTATATATTTCGGTTTGCCATTTACGTACATAAATAGTGTCATAATCATAGAAGCATTACTNCGTACATAAATAGTGTCATAATCATAGAAGCATTACTTGGTATAAATATATAATTACTTGGTCATTACATAACTTTAGTTAGGATTGTGTCCTAACTTCTCACACCACTCATGTTGTGTATGTTAATTTTATTCAGGATATAGATCCCTCTATATTTTAAAGTCATCTCCAAACCATTGATTTTTTTGTTCAACTTTTCCTGGTAATTTCATTTACACTCAAAGTTCTTTCAGGTAATCTGCTTAGGGCAAAGCAGTCACCGAATGAATATTTTTTCATATTTTATTTTGTTCGAGATCTCTAAGCTCAGTTTTGAACCACAGCCACCTTACGTCTAATAAGCCAGCACACTACTTACTAGCCAGCACACTACTTACTAGCCTGCACTCTACTTACTAGACTATGACGAGTTATAAATGATTGTCATAATCGTCTCACTTTGCAAGACCTTGGCAAGATTATAAAGAAATCGCAGATATGATCAGGTATTGTGCATCATTGCAATAAACACAGAGCCGAGAAAGTATTTTTTTTAGAACAATACTCAGCAGGTGACTCCTATGCATACAGTGCATTGTGTTGGTATAGATAGTTTATAGGAGAAAGAAATTCGGGTTTAGTATGCGATAAACTTTTTTAATGTCCAGTTTATATACTTTGCAAGATGCCGTAGTCTTTTAGGTTGTTATGTTGGCTTATGAGATCTAAGGCCATGGTTCAAACCTCAGGCATCTCCTACGAAGTGAAACATTTAAAAATATTCCTTGGGCAGATTTCTGGCAAAAGCTTGGGTAGTAAATAAAATTATCAATAAAAGTTTCTCTAAATCTGTCATTCGAAGTTGACTTTAAACTGTAAACTTGGTCACTCGTGTATAAAATTAACACACACAACATGAGTGGTTTGAGCAGCTAGGTTGTAATTCTAACTAAAGGGTTGTAATGTCCAATTAAGTAAGTAAATAAGAGAATAACATTGCTGAGCTATATATCAGAATTTATCACAGCTTTAATGCCGTTTATATTGACTGAAAATTCATTTGAAATAAGAGCCTATTGAGCATAAAAATAAGTCCAGTTTTTTTGTGCCTTACTGTAGACCATAGTCATCCATTCAATTGTTTAACTACATATGTAGATTACATATTCACATTCTCAACATACGCACTCATTCTCTGGCTCTTCCTATCGAACAAATGTTTAACTCTGTTCTACTCTGCATTTGGCATATATTTGTTTTAATTATTTGAATTTACACTAATTTAATTACAACCATTTTACATGCCATTAAGGAGACTTTGCTTTGCTTTATATTCCATACAATACATACACAGATATATATATATATGACTACAATTACAACTACAACTACAATAACTACATGCATTGAAAAACACATGTAATCATGAACTTCCATTTCTTTTTTCTATGATTGTGTGCATAAAAATATATTCAAATTAAAACACTACCCAACTAACACATTTAAAGAGGCTAAGTTATCTCATTGTGATCAATAGTATGTGGTTACGAGTGTAATTACTAGTGACACAATAGATTCCCTTTAAAGTTTATCTTTAGATTTATGCATGCGATATAAATAGATCTTGTGATACAAAATCAATACAGTACCTCAGAATTAAGGTTAATAATTCCAAGGTAATAAAAGTGAACGCATCATGTAACATAGTGGTTCTCACAAAACGAATCATATTAGCTCATCAAATTTTTGGCCAACTTAGCAGCACTGTGCTTAAATCACCATCATTCGCCACCCTCATTAACGCTCAAGACTTTATTTAAACATTTTGTTGCCCCATAGGTTGTAGAACCATCAGCTATACGCTGCATAATTAACGACAAATATATTTGGAAGTATAAGACAGCAACTGCGATTGATTCGGCATGTATACGTTGACCACCAAGATTTAATCTGTAATATAATTGATTAAATTGGCAAGGTAGCTGAAGGAGGCAGCGTTCCATACCTGGTATAGGCAGGTAGATGTAAAGGGTTTATATGTGAAAAACCGTATTGATATTTAAAATTTTATACAATTTTTGGATTTCACGCCAATCAACGTGTGTCTTGTGGCCCATTTGCTGCTTTTGTGATCAATGCATGGTTAACATTTTTCTTTTGTTGTTGGTAATGATCTGTGTTAACAGTTTCACCACTTTTTAGGAGCTTTTAGTACACTGCACCTTGGTGGTCTCACCAGACACAAAACCTTGTCTTTCTGCCGAATCAATCTGGTTTTGCAGCGGACGGTGATGGTTGTCTCAGAAAAATTCATGTTTTTTTTTCGTTTAAGATTCTGAACATGAATGCA
>QOCX01001721.1:0-29331 GCA_005959815.1 Sarcophaga bullata | reverse complement strand
TTCAATTTTATATACGCCTTTTATTTTTTTTATATTTTTTCCTTTTTTTTGTCTAAATACTACCATTTAATCAAAGGAGTGGTTATCAAAAGGATGTCTTTTTGTAGGCTCCCATATAGTATACAGACTACATACAGATTAAACTCATACGCTCACACTCTTTTACTCTCATACTATATGTATGTATGTATGTATGTAAGTCTGACAACTTAAGGACATAAATGCTGTTAATGCAGTTTTTAGTTATACTCGTACGAACGTACGTACGTATTGCTTGCTGCGTGCCTCTTTTATTTTCCAGGCTTTAATATCTTTTTTTTTTGTAACTTTAATTGATTAACAAACAAAAACTTGTGGAATATTTTACAACTTTATATCGTTGTTTTTTTTACATTTTGTTGTTGTTGCAAAATATAAAAAAATGTAGTATACTTATAGGAAACGTGCCTGAAAAAGGAATAAAAAATTTTGTTTTCTCGTTGTTTTTTTTTTATAAAATTTTAGTTTTGTACGTCTTTTCTGACAGCCATCAAACAATTGATGGTTGCCAGTGCCATGGCAACTTGCCGCACGAAACAGAGACAACCCAGTAGTCAAATAACTCCAGCTAAATATGAAAAACATATTCTTGTAGGCGACTTCCTCTTCCATTAAAAACTTTTAAGGTAAACCAAAAATGCCATGAAATAGCTCTCAATTAAAATGTACATCGTAAAGTCTGTGCTAGAGGTCTTCAAAGCCGTTTTGATCCATGAATCTTTACTGTATACCCACTCAGTAACGTCATAGCCAGCTTAGAGGCTTAAAGTCTTGAGCATTACAAACAAATGTATGTATATGAAGTGGTATGTTTATATATAAAAAAAAAAATACGAAATTTATTTCCAATTTTTTTATTTCATACTATTACGAGGGTCGAAAACTGTTTTCAGATACTCCAGCCATTAATTTTATGGTTCTTTCAAGCTTACTTTTCATGTAATTTTTTATTTACAACTTAAATAAATATGAATGTGTATACATGCATGCCCCTAACGGTATGCCATATTTAAAAATTTAAGCAAATGCCTTAATGTAGGCTATAATTTTTTTCTCAAATAGAAAATATTTGAAAACTCTTTGCTTTTGATCTTATAATAAAAATGTGTTTACAACTTCAACTACTTTTCATTAGAATCAAGTTTAATAAATATCCATAGAAATCATTTTGAAGTGTTCTAAACAAGGCCTAAAAGCATGCAATAAATTATTTTTGTAGAATACTATGTTTGATGCCCAAAAACCTTACGCAATTCACGATCGATTTAGGCTTTACTTTGTGTGAAGTTTTCGTACACAGTATATCGTCTTTATCTCTCTCTCTCTCTTCCTTTTGTTTGGCATACTTTCTAAATTTTAGTACAGCCCTCCGTAGAAAGGTTCTATTTTTTTGTGAAAATTTCGTCTTTGTTTCTCTTTATCTTCCATTTCGTTTGGCATACCTTCCCGAATTTTCGTCTCTTTAGAAAGGTTCTGGTCCCCAGCAATGGCATGGAAGCTACCATAGCTAGATTCTATTTACTCACTGCCACTGTGTCCCTTTTTTTACTGTAATTATTCGTAATACTATCTAAGGGTTGTAATGACTAATAGTAAGTATTGTGTGAAGTTGCCGTATTAGGCTAGTAGATAGTGTGTTGTGGCTTATTAGACGTGAGTTCATGGTTCAAACCCCATTAAACTGTAGGTTTCCCGCCACTCATGTACATATAGAAGTAATATCTACAACATAAATAGTGTGAGAAGTTAGTTCGCAAATCTGTTTAAAGGGTTGTAATAATCAAATATGTATGTATGTGTGCGTAATTTCATGATAACTAACTTTTCCTTAGCTTGCAATTAAACCTTATGAACTTGAGGAAATGAAATTTCAATAAGACATTGGTCGTGAGTCACGTAATCCCATTTCAAACATCTTCGACAAAAACGAAATATCCCTCTCGGCAGATTTTGGCAAAAACTCTGACAGTAAAATAAAATTGTCATGAAAAATTTTCTCAAAAAAATCTGTAGTTCAGCGTCGACTATTTTAAACAAATAAGATTTGAAGTATTTGAAGTATTTTATATTCTACTTGATTTGGAAAACAAATGGTTATAAAATGTATCCTGCCCAAAAGTATGTTGCATATTTAACTTAAGGTATTTCAAGTCCAATTATGTACTTTAATATTTTACCTAGAGTTCTCAATATATTAAGCAGGTTACTATACTAAATGTAACCTATCTCAGGGGAGTAGAGAGAATAAAGATTTACATTTAAGGTTAGGCTAACGTCTAATCCTTGTTATGATCAGTAGAATAAAATAAAATCTGCCTTTATAGGATTCTTAATAATCTGAATTAAATTAACATCAACAAACATTTTAACGTCTCAATTAGCTTGCATAGACTCGAATAAGTAGCAAAGAAGTTCCTGGGAATGAAATCATCCTTTCCAGCTTTTTTAAAACCCCTATTGGGGAAGGCATATTTTTCTCTCTTGTAGGCCTCTTTCGTGCCATAACCACTAACTAACTCAAACCATTATACGAACTACAATTCTGTGAAGTAGCCTTAGTTTCATAGGTTCAGGCCAAGGTATTTTATTTACTTCTCTTTGCAGTGTAAAATCTTCTTCTTCTTAAAAATAAAAAAAAAATATAATTTATTAAGTGTTTGTTATAATTATGTGGTGTGGTATAAGTGTTTATTTAAAAAAAAGTGTTTTAAGTCTCTTGCTTTAAAAAAAAAAAAAAAAAATCATTTCTTGTTGTTAAAAAAAATATACCCCCATTAGAGCTCAAAGTGTATCAACAATGAAAAGCAACATGAATTATCAAAAGGGTAAGTTCTAGAATCATTAAATAGATTAAAATTATAAAGCATATTTTAAGGCAAAATTTCTCATTATACTTGTTCGTGTTTTTTGGAGCAAAAAAAAAGAAATTTTTGTAACTTGGTTAAACTTTCATTAGCAGCTAGACAAGGATAATGAAATGCTTACATGGAAGCAGGCAATAAACTAGAGATAGAGCTTAAAAGAAGTTTAAGAAAATGTGTTTATAAGTAAGTCAGGGTTCGTAACAATGCTAATAAAAATTCTGATGAAATAAGAAATTCTTTTAAATTTAATTAATGTTGGCCTGAGACTTCTTTAAGATCCTTCAATTTGTATACATTTTTTAAAACATGTTTAAAAAATAATATTTTAATCAACATTTTCTTTTATTTGAATATAACTTAGAGTGGTCTAGGAAAGGCATTGGTACGTAGTTCTTTAAATTCTTCCATTCTGTTATTTATCTAATTTTTAAGATGTCTAACGACCACAACAGCCCTTCACATATTTGATTGACTGGTTAGAGAGAGAGAGAAAGAGTGTTGATTCCATGTGCATTTGCCACATGCACACAAACATTTGTTTGTTGTTAATTTACATTGACAAATCTAATAATGAAACCATCATCTCTGTATAGCACAAGTAAAATGCAGTAGCATGCAACACTACTCACTCAGCCAGTTGTGGGTTACCTGCTGCCTTAACTTATAGTTTCAAATTAAAAGTGAAGTAAAAACGAAAGAGAATCTTTTACAAATTTAGTTTGGCAAAAAATAAAAAGAGCAGCAATGTAAACAACTTCAACAAACATTTCTTTACATTCACTCGAAGGTATTAAAAATGAAAACTTTAACATCAACAGAGAATGACAGGACTTTGCCACCGTATGAAGAGATTTTTTTTTTTTTTGTATCAGCTTAGATACGTACATCTTTACATACATAAATGATTAAATTCCAAATAGAGAAAATACACTCACAGAAAAATCGATAACAAAAATATTCTTTATGGCCAACATTTTGTTGAGAAAATATAAATTTAGTCCTGATGATGAAATTGAATTATATTTTCGATGCTTAGTTGTAATTGATCTGAATATACGTATTGACTACACAATATCAAGTAAAATTCGATCAAATTTAAAAGGATTTGGTTTGAGACTTAGTGGGTTAGATAGCAGCGATGACTTTTGTATGTTGATTGATGACTTACAGTTTCTTTGCTAGATGACTTGCATTTTATTTTGGTATAATACTTGCACTTTTTTGTCGATAACTTGTATTTTTTAGTCAATGATTTGCATTTTGCTGGTCGATGACTTGCATTTTTTGCTCGAATATTTACATTTTTGTCGATAACTTGCATTTCTTTGGTCGATAACTTGCATTTTTTTTGATAAGTTGCATTATTCTGGTCGAAGACTTGCATTTTAGTTTGATTACCTATTGATAACCTACACTCAGGGTATTACCTCTACTCATGGAATGTATTGTGTTGTATGTAGGAAAATTAGTTGAGGTTGAGAGAAAGAAAGAAGGGGGCGGGGTTAGTGCTTATGATAAGTTTCCGTGGAAAAGAATTTCTTCTGAAAAACTTTTGCGTTCAAGAGTTCTACATAAAAGAACTTAGTTTTCTGTACAGTAGAATTCGATGTAGTAACGAGGGATGATGCTCCAATGTATCAAAACAGTTGGATACTCAACCGTGTATTCATCCTTTCCTTTAGGAGTCAGAGAACGTTTAACGTTGATTCAAATTGTCTTGAGAAAGTAAATACGGTATTCAGTACTTACATTATTAAAATCTTATTTTGAAGTCTTCTAAAATAGCTGCGGATTTTGATATTTCGTAATCGAATAACCGATACCATTGATAATGCTCAACTCGACGTGGAGAAGAGATACAAACATAAGCCAGAGCAATACTATTTGTGAGTCAGACAGTCAGTTAATCTCTCGTCTCCAATTAGAATTAAGCGAAGATAGTATGAGACTGACTGGGGATGCTGGATCAGCTAAGTATATATAATAAGAGTACAATCTGCTGGATCCCAAATCATTTGAGCATTCTCGGCAATTGGCACGCAGAAGAGCTTGCTAGAAGGTGAGCTTCCATGCCGTTGATGGGATCCAGAATCTATGTTTTTGCGTAGTCGGGGTAGTGGCGGCAGATGTTTGGAAAGTTATACTCAACGAAAGGGATAATAAAGTGAGGCAAATACTCATTTCTAATAAGCGAGCTTGAGGCATTCAAGACTTTCTTGGGCAATTACAATAAGCGGTAGATCTGAGTCATCATATCAGGCTATGAAGGACAATTTTTTTTTCGATCCTTAATTTAAATTTCTTCTACTATTCAACCAGTTTCCCAATGGTAATCTTTCTCTAAAAAATTTTGGTTGAATGACACTAAAAGAATTGTTTTGAATTTCACAATTCCATACCACACCTCACAACACCACCCCCCAAAATTATTAAAAACTTTTTGGTTATTGAAGTGCCTTAAATTTTTGTATTACTTTTGTTGTTGTTGTTGTTGTTTTGGTTGCTGTTTTTAACAAAAATTAACTTTGTTAGTTGGAAAAAAAGAGAGGAAAATAAAGAAAAAGTTTCATAAATTTAAATTACACTTGAAAAACAACAATAACAACAACGACAACAACAACAACAGTAACGGCAACAACAGTAACGGTAACAACAAAGCACAATGAAATAAAATCAGTAGTGGAAGGGCAGAAGCTTTATTTAATTGCTCAGAAAATCACAAATAAAATACAAAATCATGGCATTTTTTCTCCTTTTTTCTCTTTTTTCTCTTTTTTTATTTCAAAAAAAGTTGTGTTTATTACAGGGGAAAAAAGCGGAGAGCAGAAGTAAAAGTTTTTAATATTTTTGTCAATTGTTATTCGTTTTGATTATATTGTTTGTAATACATGCTGTTGAGGTACAATAAAATACAAAATTTTTTTTTTAATGTTTTTACCTTTTCGCTGTTGCTTTATTAATGGCACCAAAAAATAAAACAAAAAAAGTGAAAAAAATTTCTGGAACAAAAACTAAAGTGCGCTTCAGTTATGAGCCGTTTTTCCTCTGTTTAGTTTTGTTGCTCTTTGTATATGTTTGTGTTTGATGAAATTGTTGTTGTAAAGGATTTGAATTTGTTTGAATATTTTTTAAAATTTTATTTGACATTTTCCAGTTTAAATTTTTCAATGCAGTTGTTGTTGTTGTTGTTGTTGTATTGTGAAGGATGTCAATGACATGCAAACAATTCACGATGCACATGTTACAATGGCGCTGGAAGCTCTTTGGGACTTAAGTCAACTACACATGGCAGTAAAGATCAAAGCTTTAGTGTTAGGTTGACGGGCAACGATAAGCCTTTAGGAACTTTCGTAACCTAAGAAATCCAATTGCTGGCAGCTCATTTCTTATTTGTGCTGTGAAGAGTACAAGTAGACTCCACGATTTTGGGAGACGAAACCCAGTAACGAAAAATGAACGTGTATGCTCTCTCAAAAAGTGGACTATTTCGTGGTATACGGATGGATGAATAATGCATCCTTCAACAGGTGCAAGAATTTTTATTCCCAGAATAATATATTTCGAGCCCATGGGGAAATTCCCGGATATTTCTATGGAAAGATATGCTCAGGATAGAATTAAATTACACGATATAAAGTGATGTGAGAAGCTTGGTTGTAGTCCTGACTAAAAACTTGTTTTGACCAACCAAGTAAGTAGGAGGCTGTCCTCATCTACAAAGGTTAATGCATATCCTTATCCAATATTTTGATGGTGATAAGACATTTCTAAAGACTCTTGAGGATTGTAAGTTGGTGGTGGTCTGATAGTGAGCCTGGTGAGACCGTTTACTAGAAGTTAGAATGAACGTCAACTCTCATAAATGTGTGGACCAAATAGAGAATCGCAGAGAGAATAATTGGTGAGCGGATATTATATAAAGTCATCGTAGAATTTAATTCTCTTAGGTATCAATAATTTAAGACCTATATTTAGTCGATAGAGCCAAATATATGAGAAGTATATTGGTTCTATCATCAGTGCATATATAGATCAGGACATTGCCATTGGATAAAATATTACTTGATATATATAAGAGCGAAGTATGCCGAGAGCTTACTGGAGATTCTTTGTGATGCTATCCAGCAATAATTCATGATAATGTCTGGAACACCCCACTCTGTCCACTACGTAGCATTGATTACCGTCTCTGAGCCGGAAGTCAATGGTACAACCTTTTAAACTATAAACAAGGACAATCAAACATTATCTGCGTCCATAACAAAACCTTCTTTTCAATACTGTTGTTATCGATTATTTTTAATTGTAAATCTTTAAATAAATACCTGCAAATATTAATCTGGAATTAATAAATTGTCATACATTACACAACTGCCATCTCTGCTGCTGTAATACACGGCTCCCTATCTATTGTTAAATTTAAAAGTAATCGAAAAAAAAATGAAGAACAACCAAAGTATTCTCTCTGTATTGCATAAAAAAAATCCATCAATCATTTCGTATTAAATAAACACAGAAAATCAGCACAGCGCACCACAAACAAACAAACAAACAAGCAAACGAACGAACATATTTTCCATTCATTTTTCTCGTTTTCATTTTCGAAATTTTTCTCAGTTTTTTTTCCAATATTTTTTTGAATTATCAGCAAATATGATGATGACGATATTACTGCTGTTGTTGTTGTTGTAGTTGTTGTTGTTGTTGTTGTTTTTATTTTTTATCCTTATTCAAGCGAAAATTAAACTTTTCTTCCCTTGTATTCTTCTTCATCTACATACTTCATCTACTTCATCTACTCATCGTTCCCTTATGATTTAAATATTGAGTTGAGATTATACTGTTGTGTATGTGTGTATGTGTGTGTGTGTGTGTTGTTCGTTGCAGTATGTGTGTGGTTGCTGGTTGTATAAATAAATCCACCATTAAGTGTAACTAATTTCTCAAGAAAAATTGATGATTAAGTGAGGTTATGTAATATTCTAATGGCAGCAGGAAGAAGGAATTTAAAAGGACAGAGAAAGTTGAGAGTATTAAAGTAAGAAATGTGATATGAAATGGAAATTAAAGGAAAGTATTTCTCAGTAGTATGTAGGCCATGCTTTAAACCCCAGGCGTCAGACATCTCCAACACGAACGAAATATGAACAAATATGTCGTCGGCGACTTCCTCTCTCAGCAGATTTCTGGCAAAAACCCTTGAGAGTGAATCAAATTGCCATAAAAACCTTCTCAAATCTATCCAACAGAGTCGACTTCAAACTGTAGGTCCTACTACTTTGATAGCCGCTAGGCTATCACAAAAGTAGGGTATTATTTCATGTGAGAATTATTCTTACGCCTGAAAGATAGGCAGCGATTTGACAGCTATTAGAGCCAATATATTAAAAAAAAATTTTTTTTTTGTCACCCACAATTCCATGTAGTTTGGAGCCGTTCATGGAGATTTGTACGACAATCTTTATGGACGGGCGCTTTACGTGCAAAATGTGTATGATTTTTGTAAAAATTAAAATGTATTCTGAGTTGCAATTGGTATCAACTAAATTATTAAAAAAATCGATATTCTTTCACCTCTTACTCTACATATTACACTGCCTACCTTTAATTTTCGTGGCGAGTTTTTCTTTGTCACAATTTCAGCCATTGCCAGCGGCTTTAAAATTATTATTTATTGGCATCATAAATAATCTGTAATCCATAATGTAGTGCTTAAAGTATTCGAATCAGTGAAAATGAAAACAAAAAAACCATAAACGTACTCTTGTACTTATGTAAAGTTATCGATACACTTGAAATCTATATCCTGCAAAAGAGTGTTTAAATGGAGAGCTGGTTGGCTGGCTGGCTGGTAGGTATTGTAATAGACTTTTCCACTTAGACAAGAAGGCAAACAAAGGAAAACAAAATCAGAGATGGAAGTTTTTATTCCAATATTTAATATTTGAAATCTTTCTTCAAATAAAGCTTAGGTAGGTAGATAGATAGGAAGAGGAAGATACCACAGTACTTCATTGTCTCTTAGCCTCGGAATCAATTGGCGTTTCAGATGGAACGACACTGACTGCTAACGTGCATTTGTTACAGTTCATCCAGATCGTCTGTATAGCAGGCATTATGTTACTTTTTCTTCCTCCGACATAGTGCTGAGCATGTACCCCATCGATGAAGAACATTTTATTCCTCTTCCTCACAGCTACAGCGGGCTCATTACTAATACTATGCCGGCAACTATACTGGGCATGTACATGCGGTTTAAGTAGAATTTTTGTTTGCCTTTTCTTTGACTTTCTGCCCATATTTTCAAAGCCATTCATCTGGCCTTGACGGAATCCATGATTGTACTGTCAATTATATGCTCCACACTGGTCTTTAAAAAGATTTCCAAGGGATTTCCAAATTCAATGGTTATGGTTATGCCTCATTTGGCCTGTTTATTCGCTCTACAGTTACCAGGAGTATCATTCAGTCCTGGTGCCCATATAACATGGTTTTCATGTAGTTTCATTGCCTAGTTTAGACATCTGCAGCAGTCATATACACACTTAGTGTATATTACATTGTAATTTCGTTAGGATGCATCATTCTGCGATTTAATAAGAAAATCTCAATGATCTCTGAAAGCCTATGTTTTTTCAAGGCTGTCTTGTTGTCAGGAAGAACTACAGGAATGTGGTGTAGTGATCTTCCAAAGCTGTTCAAAATATTGTCACTGTGAACTACAAGTCTTCTTTGCCACAAGAATAATTTCATTTTCCTCCGTTAAAAGATGATTTTTCACAAATCCTCTGAATAGTTTATAAAAGATAAAGTATGGTAGAAGTATCAAAATACTGCTAGCGCACTATTATTTTGAATGCAGTTTCACGATTCACTACACCGGGCATCTAAGTCTCACTTTAGAAAGCTGCAAGTGCTTGTTACTTACGTTCTGAGAGTGCCTAGAGGGTGCCAAATGAATTTAATTCATCTACCTTCCTATAGTCGTTTAAGCCTATGGAAAGTATGCCTTTTTAAAATAGTACTTCTCCCATTGCTATCATCTGACCCTGTAGCTCAGTTCCTCTTGGTTAGTTTGTTCTGCTTGCCATTAAATTTGTTTTTTCTTTCATCATTTTACTTTGCGTAATAATCATAATGGATTTGCCAATATGAAAATATTATTAAAATTTTCAAACAAACACAAATACATTTGCAATTATTAAATGAATACCTCATCCCCATCCTCTGCACACACCCCTACCTCAAATCATCTTACATACATACTCGTCCTATATCAGGCATCATCCATTTCAATTTCATTTTAAAATGCTAAGAGTGCCTGTATGAATAACTATGACTGCGACTGACTGCGATTGACTGACTGCGCCTGACGACTGATTGCCAGCCAGAGACCACCGTAACAGAGCGTTTGTCTAGATTTGTGTTGTTGTTTGGTTCTGTTAACGTTGTGTGTTGAGTCGGTTGTTGCAAATTTATTTTTTTTTTCTGTTTTCAGTTTGTTTTCTAGAAAACCTTTACGGTTTAGCTTTTTGATCCTGCTATACTTAACATTTTCTTTTTATTTTTTCTATGGACAACTCACTCTATTTGTTGGTTAACCTTTAAATTACTCATACCCCCGAAGTACTTTTTGCAAAAATACTGATTTGTTTGATTTCTCCCTGTTGCGTTCTTTTTCTCTATTTACTAGGGGGTAAAACCTCTGAAAACATAGAATATCATCATGGTTATATTATAATTACATTAATGGATTTATTTCTATCTGTCTGTATGGTATAATGTTTGTGATATGTTAGCGGACTGTTTCGATTTATTGAGTTTGAAAAAAAAATTAAAAAAAAATATAACAGAGATGAAAAAGATGAAGAAAAAGGCTTCTCTCAACGGAAAGAAAAACTTGTACTTGTTAATCCCACAATACGAAGACAGTTAATTCCGCATAAATATGTATATTGAGTCGTTCAATAGGGACTTTAGAAATTTAACAGTCGTTAGACGGCCATCTTGTCAATTTAGTTGTCATTTATTCAGTCTCCAGTACCAAATCATCACGAACAGCGGGGTACAGTATTCAACAATACATGGAAATAATGAAATTGCTTTGTCAAATTGGGTATTGAGTTCGAGCAACATACCGCTCACTTCACCCGTTTTACGATCGGCCTATAGGAGAGAACTATTCAGTGAATTAATTCAGTCCACGATCAACCAAAAACTATACGTCGACAAAACGCAAAGTCCTGCCGAAAACGTTGTCCATGAGTTTATGCACAGAATCAGTGACCAATCGATTTTGAGTCTCTCACAGGAAATCGCTGTGACATAGGCCTGCCCCCATATAAAATCCAGTTGATCCAAGAACTGACGTTATCCATAAGAAGGAAGTGTGCAGGAGAATCAATAACAGACGATTTCGCATCGCTCACAATAATTATTCTGGCTTGAGTCTAGACGCAAGAAAATACACACGAGCCAAGAACTGACGTTGTCCAAAAGGGAATATGCAGGAGAACATCAGTGACAATTAATTTCGCATCGCTCAAAAGAGTTATGTCTTAGGCCTGCCTCCATACACAATTCTGTTGACCCAAAGAACTGAAGATATACAACCATGGGCGGTAGTTGCTTTTCTACACATAAGCTTTAGGTAGTCGATTATGAATACCACAGTACTTCATTGTCTCTTAGAAGAATCGATGAAGAACATTTTATTCCTCTTCCTCACAGCTATGGGGGCCTCATTACTAATACTATGCGGCAACTATACTGGGCATGTACATGCGGTTTAAGTAGAATTTTTGTTTTCCTTTTCTGTGACGTTCTGCCCATATTTTCGAAGTGTCTGGTTATCTGGTTTTTTCTACACATATCGGTCATTGTATAAACATGTCCGTTAATTTGAAAATCCGTTATTAAAGTAAGGCTAGAGGGCAAGAGTATTTTATACAGGGTTTAACGGCTTTAGAAGGGCACTAAATACGTTAAGTTTACAGGCAATAATAAAGCTCTTCTAGGGTAAAGTTAACATGAATAATTCTAAACTGGTTGGTTGGACGGTACAACTCATTCATGCTCGATTCAATTAGAAGTCTCAAGGAAGAGAGGAAGCCTTTTATATTCATGGAAGCTAGTATATAAGGGGTTTCATAAAACAATACTCACTCTATGTGTTGTTACCCAAAGCTGCCTGAACTCATGCAACTTTAATTGAAATGATGGGAATCAATTGCTATTTACCTCCTAAACTATGATTCATAGCTCTCCAGCTTCTACAGTAATGCAATAGAAGAACAGGGCAATGATTTCAAACAACTTTACTTTGTTACAACAAGGTCAAGGTCATTACAGAGTTATCGTCACCAGTAATGACCACGCCAATCTAGAGTAGAACCTTGTTGTAGGTTTTGCAATTTTTTGCCATTAATAGGTGGCCTCACATTAACAACGAGGTTCTATAAATCAAAACATATTGTCGTAGTGTAAGTAGGTAGTGTTTTCGTTTATTAGACGAAGGCCTATGAGTTCAAAAATATTTCTTTTGGCCACTTCCTATCGCAGTTTTCTAGTAAAAACCCAGAGAGTAAATGTAAATGCCAAGAAAACAAAATTTGTCGCTCAAAGTCGACTTTAAATTATGGGTCTCGCCACTCATGGATAAATGAAAATATCCAACATGAGTGATAGGAGAAACTAGGTTCCAAAATAAGTTCCATTAAACAATAACTGCGCTGTCATTCTATGTGCGTATTAAGCAAAGATAGCATGACATAAATAACCTCGAGCACACGGCTCTATGAGGTTAAATCGATGACGGTATGGAACTGTCTGGAGAAGCTGCAGAAGTGGGGAAAATAAAATTACACTTTGCTGGGCCTTAGTACATGTGGGAATTCATTCTTTCGAGAAAAAGAACTTCCTCGCCCCTGATGAGACCAGAACTGTTCTGTGGAGTGGGAGACGATATTTAGAAAGGTTTGCTAAATGAAAGGGAAGATGAAGAGAGGTGAAGACTCTTCTTAAACCACTTGGGTCTGAGGCAGTCTGAAGCAGTCTGAAGCTTTCTAGGGAGTCTACAATAAATTAAGTCTACATGCATTAAGATATGCAAGAACAACCTGAGGTTAGTAAATGAGTTTTTGACAGAGCACTTAAGACTCAAGGTACACTTATTCAGAGTGTCTTAAGTCCAACATAAGGATTCTCGGACAACGAGAATAATCCATCGGAATGCATTATTGAAGTCTGTGCCAGACAGAAATATCTGAGTGCATATCAAGTGTTCGCAGGAATTGTTCATAATAAATGCGAAATTGCAGGTCTTGCCTGCATACAGTTTATAAGGGGAAGGGTGAGGGCCTCAGAGGTTTGTAAATTTTTGATGGCAACATTTCAATCACGTAAATTTATTACGTCAACATTTACTTGGCAAACAAAGCCTTTTAATTTATATTTTTGTTTTCAGTCAGTAAACCCCCTTCTACGCCCTCATCATCCAATTCCAACGTATGTAAGTGTGGCGGTTGGCTGGCAAGCAAAAAGTGAAAATTCCAAAAAATTTTCAATATTTTATATGTGATGTGATGGCCATGATAGGCAGCAGAAAAAAAAACCTAAAACTGCAGAGTAAGAGAGAAGAGAGAGAGAGAGAGACAAACAAAATGAGTGCATAACACAAGCAGCGGCTTGGGGTGGGAGTTTATTATTTTTTTTTTTAGCTAACACTACGCACAAAAAGGCTGACGACTATTTAACCCTCCCTCCCCTCTTCTCTTTAATTTTTACAATTTTAAATGCAATGTTCAGAGTCAAACAGAATTCTCTTTTTTTGTATTTGCAGTAGAAACGATTTATTTAAGGCGGTTGTTTTAAACATTTTCTGCATCTTTTTTAAATTTTTTTCTTGCTTTTTTTTTATTACAGTACAATGACTGTTACAAACATTTCTTCTCTTGCTTTACTTGAAATTCATTAATCAAGTATTTCTAGGAACGATTGGACATCTCTGTTACCACAGAATGGAAAAAAATAGGGAATTATGCTTATAAAACTTGAAATGGTACTTAGTGGTTGCTCAGCATACTGTTATAAATCTGAATTGCAACATGGCAGGGGCAACAACACATCAACATCAATGTCTATAAGAACCTTCTATTTTTTTTTGTTTATGTTGCATAAAACGATGTATGCGTTGGCATTTGAAATGTTTCAATTAGACTGAATCCTGATGTCTGATGATGATTCTTGCAGGGCAAGAAGAAATCCGATTGCATACTACGTACATAAGTCGCCGTCAGCAACATATCTTCAGAAGCTGTACGACTGTACGACCAAAACGTTCCTCTTACCTGCATCCAATACATGGCGATAAATGTTGTCAGTGTTTCCAGGATGTTTCTGCGTTTATATAAGGACCTGAAACATTAGACTAAGCGTCTGCTTAGTTGGGAAAAAACTTGATTAAAGACTATCATCCTTCGGCCAGGGTATCTTCCTCTCACATTCTGAGAAACGTCTTTGTACCTTTAACCTAGACTTCAGATGTTTTCTTTCCTTTCCTTTTTTATTTTTCTTTTGACTTCGCATTACTTGGAGCTATTATGGATAGAAAATTATCCTGGAATTGCTGTCTACGCTTGTTAGAAATTATTTAAGAAAAATAAAAATGAGGTCTTGAGCCTAGAACTCGTTGAACGTATACAGCAGTGACCAGATCTATCTTAATCTGAGGATGGTGACATGCTATGCTGGGTATCTGTTGGACGAATGACTACTCTCAACGTAATACGCCATATACAAAGATGGCGTGATAATTGTGTGCTGTGAGTGCAGAGATGCAGAGTATCAGAGATGGGTTCTAAGAGGGTCCTATTTTAAATTTAATTCGTCTGTCAATCAATTAAGGATATCCCAAACAGATTTTAAAATAAAATATTTCAGTTTGGCCACGGAATTGTCTTTTCACTTTCAGCGAAAATTTTGTATAACAACAAAGGTGGCTCAGGCTGAATCTTTTGAAGATAGAAAGTCTTTTACAACCTCTATTAGGATTTTTTCTGATTTTGGAAAGGTTCTGAAGACGTGAAATATTTTGTGGCAACGGCGATTATTGCAGATTGCAGGGGTTATAAAGGCGAGAGCATAAGGTGATTAAACATGTCTTGTACTTTTAAACTGGCCTTCAGAGGCGTAGATGTTCTCTAGCCTTTTCTTGATTTTTCTATCTTTTTTCCATTCGTCTTTTTGAGGCGCACTTATTGGGGCTTATTTTCGATAGAAAATTATCTTGGAAGCCAAGTATACTCAACAGGATGGAAAGGCCGTCACTGTTCCCTACATAACATTAGATCTCATTAGTCAGGATTACTACCTAGCTGATCACACCACCCATGTTGGGTATTTTAATCTTATCCATGAGTAGCAAGTCCCACAATTTAACATCGAGAAACTTTTCATGGCAAATTCATTTATACTCGGAGTCTTTGCCAGAAATCTGTTGAGAGGAAGTCGCCGAAGTTGAGTTTGTCTAACCTGGGGTTTGAACCCAGGGCTCACGTATAATAAGCCAACACACTATCTACTAGACTCCGACGACTACTTGCCAATCAATTAAGGATGCCAACCAGATACTAAAAATAATAAGTTTTCAGTTGTTCTGTATGCTCTGAGACTGAGACTGCCTGCTTGCCTGCCTCGTGTGCCACTTTCTTTCCTTTTTTTTTTTTTGTACTATTACCCTGAACCCATTTATGAATATTTTTAAGTGTTCATATGAAAAAAGTAACATTGGAGAGCCTACAGAAACAGAAACAAAAACGAAAACACCACAATATTTTACTGGAAGGGAATGCAAAATAAAAATTATGAGAAGAACGAAAAAAATAACCACAATTTGGCAAAATGAGTGCGAGACTCAAAACAAACCATTAACGCTTCAGTGATTTTTCAAAAATCGTTGTTTTGTGTTTTTTTTTTTTTGTTTTCTTTCTAAAGCTTTTTCATAAATTTTCACTGCAAAATTCGTTAGCAACTAAGGGCAGAGAGAGATAGGCACTCTCTCCTCCTCCGAGTCTAGCAAATAAAACTTTAATGAAAATTATATTACGCACAGGCAATAAATATTTTATAAAAATTAAATTATTTTCGAAAAAGTAAGACAAAATGAAGGATGGGAAGATGGAGGTATTAATTAAGCAGATTGATTCTGTTAAGGGTGAGGGGAAATTTTTTTTATTAAAATTCTTGTTTTTCCTTTTTTCTCTTTTTTTCCTTTGAAACAAATTGGAATTGCAGAAATAATTGAGAAACATACTTAAGAAATATTGACGCATAAAATTTTTTTTCATTAACTTCTACTTGCCAAAAGCCATAAGACGACCAACTAAAAAATATTTCTAAAAGGGAACAGAGTACTTTGAAATCCAATACAAACAAAAAACCCTTGAAACCATATTAAAATAATATGCTCTCGCCCATAACATACGCAGAAATAGATTGGCTCTGCCTTCGTAAATCGGTTCTGATCGAAAACCGGTTTTGATCATTTGAAACCCTGCCAACTACACGAAATCAAATCACCTTTAATGCATCCCGAAAATTAATTTTGGATTGTAGGCGTCAGCGTTAAATAATTCTTAAAGAAATATGTTGCCTAGCATAGTCGATCAGTGGTCATTACAATCCATCAGTCTGGGTTACAATCTACCTTATCAGACAACCCATGCTGTATGTGTGTTGTAATTTATACGTGAGTGGCATTCATAGAGTAAAGTCGTCTCCGGACGATAGACTTTGAAATGTTTTCATGTCAATTTTATTTACTCTTTGGGTTTTTGCCAGAAATCTGTTGAGAGGAAGGTTGCCGACAAAATATTTTTCTTTTTATTTCGTTTCGTTTGCTAATATATGACCTTGGCTTGAACCACAAGAATTCGTGTCTAATAAGGCAACATAATATCTATTAGACTACGGCCACTCTAAGACAAACTGTGATAAACTGTACAAATCCTTTGTAATTATCGATGTATTCTAGTAGATAGTGAGGCCATGGTTCAAACCAAGGTCATATATTAGCAACGAAACGAAATAAAAAGAAAAATATTTTGTCGGCAAACCTTCCTCCTCAACAGATTTCTGGCAAAAACCCAAGAGAGTAAATAAAATTGACATGAAAAACATTTCAAAAGTCTATCGTCGGAGACGACTTTTCAACTCTATGAACTGCCACACACGTATAAAATTACAACACACATACAGCATGGGTTGTCTGATAAGGTAGATTGTAATCCAGACTGATGGATTGTAATGACCACTGATCGACCTATGCTAGGCAACATATTTCTTAAGAAAATTATTTAACGCTGACGCCTACAATCCAAAATTAATTTTCGGGATGCATTAAAGGTGATTTGATTTCGTGTAGATTGCAGGGTTTCAAATGATCAAAACCGGTTTTCGATCAGAACCGCATTTACGAAGGCAGAGCCAATCTATTTCTGCGTATGTATGGGCGAGAGCATATTATTTTAATATGGTTTCAAGGGTTTTTTGTTTGTGATTGGATTTCAAAGTCTCCTGTTCCCTTTTAGAAATATTTTTTAGTTGGTCGTCTTATGGCTTTTGGCAGTAGAAGTTAATGAAAAAAATTTTATGCGTCAATATTTCTTAAGTATTGTTTCTCAATTATTTCTGCAATTCCAATTTGTTTCAAAGGAAAAAAAAAGAAAAAAGGAAAACAAGATTATAAATTTTTTTTTTTGAAGCTTTTTCATAAATTTTTCACTGCAAAACTTCGTTAGCAACTAAGGGCAGAGGAGATAGGCACTCTCTCCTCCTCCGAGTCTAGCAAATAAAACTTTAAATGAAATTATATACGCACAGGCAATAAATATTTTATAAAAATTAAATTATTTTCGAAAAAGTAAGACAAAATGAAGGGATGGGAAGATGGGAGGTATTAATTAAGCAGATTGATTCTGTTAAGGGTGAGGGGAAATTTTTTTTATTTAAAAATTCTTGTTTTTCCTTTTTTTCTCTTTTTTTCCTTTGAAACAAATTGGAATTGCAGAAATAATTGAGAAACAATACTTAAGAAATATTGACGCATAAAATTTTTTTCATTAACTTCTACTTGCCAAAAGCCATAAGACGACCAACTAAAAAAATATTTCTAAAAGGGAACAGAGTACTTTGAAATCCAATACAAACAAAAAACCCTTGAAACCATATTAAAATAATATGCTCTCGCCCATAACATACGCAGAAATAGATTGGCTCTGCCTTCGTAAATGCGGTTCTGATCGAAAACCGGTTTTGATCATTTGAAACCCTGCCCAACTCTACACGAAATCAAATCACCTTTAATGCATCCCGAAAATTAATTTTGGATTGTAGGCGTCAGCGTTAAATAATTCTTAAAGAAATATGTTGCCTAGCATAGGTCGATCAGTGGTCATTACAATCCATCAGTCTGGATTACAATCTACCTTATCAGACAACCCATGCTGTATGTGTGTTGTAATTTTATACGTGAGTGGCAGTTCATAGAGTTGAAAGTCGTCTCCGGACGATAGACTTTTGAAATGTTTTTCATGTCAATTTTATTTACTCTTTGGGTTTTTGCCAGAAATCTGTTGAGAGGAAGGTTGCCGACAAAATATTTTTTCTTTTTATTTCGTTTCGTTGCTAATATATGACCTTGGGTTTGAACCATGGCCTCACTATCTACTAGAATACATCGATAATTACAAAGGATTTGTACAGTTTATCACAGTTTGTCTTAGAGTGGCCGTAGTCTAATAGATATTATGTTGCCTTATTAGACCACGAATTCTTGTGGTTCAAGCCCCCAGCTTAGACGTCTCGAACAAAAAAAAAAAATATGACGTCTTCCCAGCAGTTTTTTGAAGGTAAATAAAATTTCTATGAAAAAATCTTCAAAATCTGTCATACAGAGTCGACTGTTGATCACGCCACTCATGGATAAAATTAACACAGCCAACATGTTGGTGTGAGATGCTGAGGTTGGAATCCTGGCTGAAGGATTGCAATACTGACTGACTAAGTGTTCGAAAGAAAGGTTTTGCCAAAAACCTGTGGCGATGAGTTTCACTTTCAAGCATGAAATAGTGGCGTTGTTCAACGGCCGTAGTCGCCGTAATCTAGTAGGTTGTGTTGTCTTATTACGAAAGGCCAGGAATTGAATCCCCGGTCAGACATCAACAACGAAATATGAAAAAAATATTTCTTCGATGACTTCCTTTCAGCAGATTTTGGGGCAAAAACTCTGAGAATAAATAAAATTGCCATGAAAAGTTTCTCAATAATCCGTCGTTCAAAGTCGACTTTAAACTGTAGGTCCCACCACTCATGTATAAAATTAACACGCACACAACATAAATGTCTGAGAAACTAGACCGTAATCCTGACTCGAAGGTTTGTAATGACCAATTATGTATGCATGTACGTATGTATGTATGTTCAAATGCAAAATGGAAGACTTCTTGCACAACTTCTTAACCGTGAACAAAACGTTAAAGAAAGTCATTCCACGAACCCATGAATTATGCTACCAAGCGTTTAATGAACTGGCCATATTCCTCTAATTTAATGCCGAGTGAATACTCTCTGAATTTAAAATTTGAAGGCATACCTGGGTTGAAAGAAATTTTACTCAAACTATGAGATCATCTGACAAATGAGTGTGAGTAAGTTTGTAGGCAGATATTATGTTTTGAATAAAAAGGACTACAAAAAGAGTTTACCGAGATTATAGAGTTCAAAGGAGCTCGTGATTGAATTGATTGTGCTTCATTCCAACAATTAGAATTTTTTAACCCACCCTTGTATTTCAAAATATGTTTTCTCCTGATTTCCCACACAAGTTTTTTTGGTCCCATTCAATAAATATTTGATAAATAATGAGCTATTGATGGTCGGGTCGTTATGCATATTTTTTGTTTTTTTTTTGTTTTTGCAAAAGTTTAGATGTGTAAATGAGTTTGAAAACAAGTTGGCCTCTCTCCCTCTCTCTTGCTTGCAATCTAAAATTACATGGTCTGGCAGTGAAATTAAGTGGATTTCATAAATTTATCCTCGGAAAAAAGAAAAACGAAGAAAACTTATTGGAAACCTTAAAATACCAATAAAGTTTCATGACACTCTTTATGCTCTTCCTCCTGAATGATATGCAAAGACGAATATTTTTTGTTGTTTGCTTGATATTGATTATGGTTTCCAAAGACATCTACTTAAGAAGACTTGGAAAATATGGTGGGAAAAAAAGGTATTTTTGAAGTTCGTTATGGTGGCTTAATCACAAGTCTTGAATGGCTGATTTAAGGTAAATTTTTCAGACAGTGAAAGTTTTTTTCTTCCAATTTTTTCTTTTCCTTAGTTTTTATGGAATTTTTGTGTAAAATATTGAAGAGTTTTCTGCGTAGTTGAGTTCTCTTTTTGGATGCAGTTTAGATTGGAAATTTTTGTGCTTATGACAAGGAAATTCAATGCCATTGTTTTAGACAAAATTAAAGAAACTTTTAGGCACAGATTTTTGGTCACAAAGCACCTACGGTTCACAAAGCAGAAGCCTTAGACTTTAAGCAGAATTTTAGGCACTCTGACCTTTGCATATTATTTTTGATGATACCAGGAAGAAGTGGACAAGTTCTCTGCCTAATCTTCGAAAAAATAAAAACCAAGCTGAGAATAGAATATGAAAGAGGCTTAAAAATTGCTAAATTTTCTGGCAGAGACCTACTTGAAGGGATCTTTGCCAGAGTATAGGCTTTAGGTTTGCTAAACAAGCTGTGTCCACAGACTTTGTGAATCTAAAATCTTAAATCCTTTCTAGTGATAACAGAGATAACGAGAACAGTCCGTATATGTTGCTTGTCTTTGAATATGATTATATGAGACCGTATGAAATCGTAGCAAAACCAGAACTGTAAATACCTTACAGGATTTGCCATGTTCTCCTGTGAACTTAAAGTTCTGCATGATACTATACGTGGGATAATGAGATTTTGCATTGCAGAATCCATCTGATGTCTTAGACTTGAAACTAAGCTTAGGAAAAAGGTCATATTGACGCAAAGCTAGGGGCTTAGCCCAATAAAACTATCGTAGTATCGTAATGTTTGTCGCGGTAACTTAAGATTCTATTCTTCAATGGCGTTACGCAAGATTTCCTCATTTTTTTCCAATTTACAACCTGATTCATGATGCCATAGGGTACGCGTCGCTACGACAGTTTATTCCTAACACAGTTTAAGGATATGTCTTGGCTTCATGGGAAATCATGTCTATGTACTTGGTTCCAGCAGTTCACCGAAAAGAAACTGAGAGTTAGTCTGCTACTCCAAGTGCCAAGGTGGTTGTCGTCCTAAGGACACTAGAAATAGGAATGGCAGATTGCCTTTTAGCACCATTTAGAATCTTGCAGTTGTATTGCTTCGTAACTCCTACCTAGCAACAGTAGATCCGTACAGTATTACCATCTGATTTGACCTGTTTGACCTGAAGTGACAAAGGATTTGATCGCTTATTTTTTAACAACAGTCTCTCTATAAGTAAAGGGCCATTTCGGCCCCTTCCAGGATATTCTGCCTTTAGAAAAGTTTACAATAATTTATCATTCTCTGGTTTTTAAAAGTAGAGAGGAAGCTGAGTCCGATTTAATAGTAAACAACGTGAACTTGGTTTTCTGTGGATTCATTTTCAGAATGTTTACTTCAAACCACTTAAAGAAGATTACGAAAACGACGTTTAGACGCTTAGAAGGGGTTTCGTGTTATATGCCTGAGATTGTTATGAGACACAGACCAGAAATTTAAAGCTTCACTAGTAGATTACCCAAGGGAGGGAGTTCGAAAGCGACTTTAAGCCGCTGAGATAGTGTTGAGGGTTATATGCCTGAGATTGTTATGAGACGGAGGCCAGAAATTTGAAGCTTCACGAGTAGATTACCCAAGGCAAAGTTCTAAGGATTGCAAAAGCGACTTTAAGCCGCTGAGATAGTGTTGAGAGTTATATGNAGCCACTCAGAGAGCATTGCGGATTATATAGCTGAGCTAGTTATGATAC
The DNA here is from genome assembly GCA_005959815.1 of Sarcophaga bullata. Classification (NCBI taxonomy): domain Eukaryota; kingdom Metazoa; phylum Arthropoda; class Insecta; order Diptera; family Sarcophagidae; genus Sarcophaga; species Sarcophaga bullata. The sequence continues at coordinate 7,345 of QOCX01001721.1, read as the reverse complement.
GGAGCCCAGAAATTTGAAGATTCAAGCGTTTCTCAAAAATCCGTCATTCGCCATCGACTTTGAACTGTAGATGCCGCTACTGAAGTATAAAAATTAACACGAACAACATAAGTCTTATGAGAAACTAGGTTGTAGTCCTGGCTGAAGGGTTCTAATGACTAATTATGTACGAATGCTTAACAGGGTCTAGAAATTAAAGGCCGTAGAGTAATTAAAAACCTGCAACAAAATCTTGCCTTCCATTGACATTTTCTTTCTGTTTTCAGTTCCATTAACACTTTCATTTTAGTTTCAATTGAACTTTGACCTTTTTCTCTGAGAGATAATAGTTTTTTTTTTTGTTTTGTTTTGCAACAAATATTACCGTTTTAAATACTTTAATGCGTTGGTTGGTTAAGTCTTAATAAACTTGTTGAGAAAGAAAAAAAATAAAACGGAATTCTGCAACAAAATACATTTAAAAGGACGAACAATTTTTATTTTTTTTTTATTTTTTTACTTTTTACAGTCAGTGATAAAAATAAATGCCTGTTTATATTTCAATCTTATGTTGGTATGTTTGTTTGTGTGTCTGCCTATACGTATGTACATCCATCCATCTATCTATCTAACTGTCTGTCTGTCTGTCTCTCGGTGTATGTCCGTCCGTCTGTGCTTGTTTATTTGTTCACTTGCTTGCACTTAATGTAATTAATTTTAATTAAAATCCTACATAATGGTTTGTTGCGTACCACCAACAATAAGAAATGTTGTTGCAACGTTCTATTTTCATTTCTGTTGCCTTTCTCTATCTCTATATTTTTCTTTTCTCTATTTTGCTCTTGTATTTGCTTTTCTTTTTTTCTCCTCGCTTTTGTTTGAAGTTGCAACAACAAAATGAGAGGCAGCAGTGCTACGTTTTTGTATCTCGTGTCGTGTAAAAAATGGTTGAAAACATTGAAACACGCTCTTCTTCTAACACAGGGTCTTTTTTTCTTTTTGTGAAAAGGAAATGAAATTGTAAAAACAAAAACAAAAAATAACAAAAACAACCATCTTTGTATTCTAACTCCCACACTTTCCTCTCCTCTCGTTTTTCGTTTGCCGGAGCAGGCTTTGATAATGAGTTTAAAGAAACATTTTTTTTTTATAAAGAGAGAGTGAGTATAAAACAATTTCGTTACAAATTCAAGTACAAATCTTATTGCAAGGCAATGGTTTTCATGTGGAGTCTATGGGGCATCTCCCATCCCGTAGATCGTAATGAAGCTAGTAGTATTGGCCTCAAGTATTATTTATTATTGTGGCAATGCAGTAAAGTAAAGCTGTCTGTTGAGTAGAGATAAAGCCGTATATTGGATTTCAGTGTAAACAATGGCAGCCAGAGGCAGCTAAAAGCAGCAAACAAGGCATAAAATAGTTACAAAATATAATTGCAAAAACAAAAGAATTATTAGAAAAGATTACTGTACTCATTTTTCAATACAAATCAAATATTATTGTGGGTACTTTCTTTTAGAAATGATAGTGGCTGAAGACATCTGGGATTTAATTTTATTTTAGAGTAGCCTTAGATCCAAAGCTGCTATCAGAGATCTTGTGTAACCTAGCATTTTCTTGACCTTAGTGAAAGTAGCCATTGGTTTTCGGTAATCTGCTCTGCGATTTGGGATTTACCAGGAAGCCTCAGTTCGTAATATTTATGACGAGGTAACAAGTCACCTCAATTCGTTAATAGAGTAGCTCCCAAACGCCAAATACCTTGGACTAAGCAATTGCTTTTATTCCCAGAAGTCAGCTACTCTCGGTACAACTTTGTTGCCATACATAATTTGCCCATTACAACCCTTCAGTCAGGATTACAGCCTAGCTTCTCACACCACCTATGTTGTGTATGTTAATATTTAAACATGAGTGGCGGGACCTACAGTTTAAAGTCAAGACCGAGGATACGAACCCTGGGCTTTCGTCTAATAAGCCATAACTACCTACTAGAACTACGGTGAATTCTGGCTTTGTTACCAAGCCCAGTTTGCTTTCAAAAGCAAAAGGATTTGAAATCTGTTTGACTATGATGAACAAACATTTTGGCGAAATATATGGCTACGAATGCGGCGGTAAAACTACGCTCCACATGAGCCTAGGAGTACAGAAATTATATTCAATCAAACCCTTGGTTTACCTGAACCTACTTTCGAAAGAATTCACCTACGAATCCAGACCACGTAACAAATCTGGATTGTTTGTAATCGTTTTGGAATAGTCAAATGCTAGATTGTCGCCACACTAGCCGATTGGCATTTTCAATCGGAAACTAACAACACTAACTTTCTTGCAAAGGAAAGATGGAATAATTATCTCATCTCATCATCTGTATAAATACTCAACAAATCTGGCCCAGTGCGGATATAATGCAAGACAAAATTTTGAAGTGAACTTATCCAGATACATCTGGAGAATCTCATGCCAGTTATATCAGACATTACGTCCTCGGAACGGCTTCTATAGACGCTGTAATGACGAAGAAGAAGCAACAGCCATCATTTGTGAACCTGAGACTTCTTAGGCACACTGAATTTCAATGACACAGTGTCTAGACCTTATAGGAATCAGGAAAGAAATAGCCAATTTATCGTAATGTAGGCTGTAATGCTGCTTCTTAGTAATGTAATCTAAGCTGTTACCTTCTATTCTGATATGTACTCTTTTTTGTCGAGATCGAATACCGAAGATATTTTACTTTCAAGACACTGAACAAGTTTAGAATGTCTAGAGCTTATGGGAATACTTGGTTATTCTGTACTCTCTATCCAAACCTGCTCTAGTTTTACGATGTTGGAAGTAATGTTGCTTCTTCGTAATGTAACGTAAGCTGCCAACTTCTATTCCGGTTTATGCTCAGTTGTGACTGTCGTCAAAACGGACTACAGAAGTTATTTTTCTATCAAGGCACATAAGAGGTGTAGTTCCATTTCTTTTGTGGTACTTCAAGACTCCTGTGTCCTTGGCATGACAGTGAAACTTCTGAAAATCCCGTGCTATTTTATTTTTATACTTGAGGTGTACACAAGTTATTTGGCAAACTGCAATAACGCAGAGGTATGCATACTACTCGCTGCCTAGCAGGCAAAGTGAGTCAAAATGCCACAAAAACCTACTCTAAATTACGAAAATATTGCTAAAGGTCTGAATCATACTGCCCTAAGTAGAGATTTTATGGCCAGATCCCATTGATTTTAAACAATTCAATAATTGATGGAGAGTCCAGAGTCGACTGTTAAGCTGGATTCACCCATGGTTTCGGAACAAAATTTTTGTTCTGAAACAATTTTAGTTTTTGAGAGATTGTTCTGAAACGATTCACCCACTTCGAACAATTGTTCCGAAAAACAAGGCTACCATATGAAATATGTTTGTAAACGTTTTACTATTAGGCAGCACAGTAGCATTCTATCTTTTAATATTATTTAATATTTTTAATTATTTTTAATATAATGAAAACAAAATTAATCACCGAGTAACACATTAACCACCGAGTAAAACATTAATAAACAAAATGAAACAAATGCTCTATTTTTTATTATACATACGATATGTATAATATAATATATATAATGTGGCAGCTCAGTTCAATTTTGCGTATAAAATTGAAGTATCTGGCAGCACTCTCCAATTGTTTCGGAACAAAAATTAAAATTAAACCAATTCAAGCTGAAAATGTTCCGAACAAAATTTACTCTCTTCCTCTCTCTCTCACAAAAAAGAAAACGTCAAACTCCATATAAAAAAAATTGTTTCAGAACAAAAATTTTTTTTCGAAACCATGGGTGAATCCAGCTTTAAAGGAAAAGTGCATGCAAACACATGGCATAGAAATATTCATCATAATATTCTAACCACAGCAGAACCATAGCTTTCGAATTTTCTCACAGAACTTTAACCCAAGAACAAAGAGTCCATGATGCGGGTTAAGCATACTCTCGGATCAATACAATAGAAAAAGTGCATTCAGTGAAGCAAAAGTTTCAAATGTAGCTGGTGTGGGAAAATTGTTAAAAATGCCTTGAAGAAGAAGAAAGGCCAAGTTATTCGTTTTATATGCGAGGAAATTTTTAAAATAATTAACAAGACTCCCTTACAGAGGTATTGAGATGTAAACAAATTGTCTACGTTGTAGGCAGTTGCCTTGTAAAGAATAACATTCACCCTCAAATTCTCATAAAGAAAGATTAATAGACTTAGGGCTCTCTTTCAGTTACTTATGATGTACTTAGTTTATCATCTACAAACCTACCAACACTGCAACAAACCCTTAAAAGAAGCTTAAGCCATAGAAACATTAGTCACTTGGAGTGAATCGTCAGATTGGAGTGAATCGTCAGATGTTTCGAACATCAAAATGATCAACATCAGCTTGGTGTTTCAAGGTTACAATTTTATTGAAAAAATGCTCACTGGGTTATCTTTGAAGACGAGTGATAAATAAATATACTGTTATTTCATTTTTATTTCATTATATTTTTATTTTGCTGTTTGTCAAACCTTTTGATTATTTCTCTCTCACTCTCTCCCTCTATCTATTTGAATTTTCTTGCTTCATGATTCATTTTAGCTGTGCTTGCAACACAAAATATAAAAAAAATGAAAACTAAAAATTATACCACATTTATTTTATTTTATTTATCAGTCTTGACTGGGTTATTTTTTCATAGCATTCATTACTCTGCACCATTCATTTAAGCATTTAAAGTGTAAATTTTATTTCGAGTCTTTCATCATTATCACTGAGTTGCACTACAGCCGTTGAGCATTGAAACTAAAGCATACATTCTTTCATTGTTTATAGAGTACTTGCAACAAAATGTTGCATTTTATTTATAAAAAAAGGGAGAAAATATAAAAATAAAATATAAAATGATTAAATGCCACTTGGCCATTTAAGTGGTTATCAAATGTACGTATATTTGAACCAATAATTGTTTTACTTTAATTGCATGAAATCAAAGGCGTTATGACAACTGAATAATTTAAGGAATTAAATTACAAATTAAAAAAAATTAATTGAAGTGGTAGAATGGCCTCTCTTCATTGTGTCTTAGTTGCCAAAGAAGCAAACGTCAATGTGATATTCATTTCTATACCAAAACCGCCTTTGCGCACCAAAACACGATCAAGCAATGGCCAACCTAAAGAATCTTTTACGATGTACCATTCTCAATAAGTCTATATGTGAGAATGGATGTAGCATGACTCTATCAGCTCACACCAGAAATAAAACGATCACCATCATCAGAGTGGATTAAACGTTATAAATCGTCTTCAAACTGTGAAAAGACTCACCAGTCAATGTTAAGACGTGCATGTGATTCATTTGAAGCACGAAATCGCCTACTATTAATAATAGTAATGGGCAAACGGAGAGTATACATCTAAGCAAGGGACTCCAAATCAAAGAAAATAATTGTAATTCCATATAAAAGATCACTGTGGTGTGGCTCATAAGCAATGTGGTGTTTATAAGCAAAGTGATATTTGTAAACATAGTGGTGTTTATAAACATAGTGATGTTTATAAACATAGTTGTGTTTATAAACATAGTGGTGTTTATAAGCAAAGTGATATTTATAAAGATAGTGGTGTTTATAAACATAGCGGTGCTTATAAACATAGTTGTGTTTATAAACATAGTGGTGTTTATAAACATAGTGGTGTTTTAAACATAGTGGTTTTATAAACATAGTGGTGTTTAAAAAAACCTAGTGGTGTTTGTACACATAGTGGTGTTTGTAAACATAGTGGTGCTTAAAAACATAGTGGTGTTGATAAACATAGTGCGCTTATAAACATAGTGGTGTTTATAAGCAAAGTGGTGCTTTTAAATAAAATTTTGATTATAAACATAGTGGTGTTTATTACCATAGTGGTGCTTGTAAAGCAAAGTAGAGTTTTTATATCAAAGTGGTGTTTTATAAACAAAATTATTAAAAGACCAGTAGTGCTTATAAACACAGTACAGTTTATGTGCACGGATATGTTACAAGCATGTGTATGTTTACAAGCGCAGAAATGTATCTAAGCACAGTAGTGCTTGTATATAAAGCAGTGTTTACATAAGACTGTTTATAAGCATATAAACACAGTAGTGTATATAAGCAAAGTAACGTTTAAAAACTATACAAGTGGAGTTTATAAACAAAGTGTTGTGTCTAAATAAGCACAGTGAAATTTATACTTACAGGCACAGAAATGTATCTAAGCACAGTACTGTGCATAATATAAGTATATAAACACTGTAGAGTATCTAAACAAGGTAGTGTTTATTAACGCAATACAACAGCAGTGTGTATAAACAGTGTATATATTTTGTATATCATTCAGCCGTGTTCATTCATTCGTTAATCGATTTCACAGCATCATCAGGAATTAAACCTTCCTTACTGATCATTATGATGAATTGCATATTTGGATTTTGATGCATTCCCGAAAAAAAGAATTCGAGCAACAATTAAAGCCAGCTGACTATCTTCAACTCTGTAGATATATTGATTGGTTGCTTGAGCAACAGATTTTGCGTAGAAAATTTTGCTTCAGCGATAATAATAGTACTATCCTATACGGTGCTAACGTAAACAAGTAAAATTATCGTACATGGAGTTCGAAGAACTCAAAAGCGATTGTGAAAAAGATTTACAGTCGCAAACGTCTGGAGGACTCAATAGGCAGTATTTTTTTCAAACTGACTGTGGAGTAATGGTTACCGTAAACTTAGGACACGGCCGTATGATAAGCAATTTTTTTTTGGTCGGCAATGGTGTGGTATGTGGTTGTAACAAGACAACCGATATTAGGTTTATTGATTGTTTTAACTGGCCAAGTGATTTGGCCAACAAGCCTTAAACCTCAGCACAGAGAACGCATTCATTTCAGTTAAGAAATATAAGAGAGAATATAAAATCAAAACGAAATTTTTTCAAATCTGTTCTTAGGAGTCAATGTTAAATGGATAGGACTAGCTTCTAATCTTGACTTAAGATCTGCAACGACCAGTTAAGTGAGTAATATCTGTACCATGTGGTCTGTGGAAACATTCTACTTTAAAGAGATATTTTAAGAGCAACTTTTCTAGGTTTTCTAGTGAAAAACTTTCACACAAATTTTGTAAATCTTAACAAACAAAAACAATTGCAAAAAATTTATTAAACAACAAACAAAAAATGTTTACAATATTGTTAACACTTAATGTACAATAAATGACCTTAAAACGAGGAAAATTAAAAAACAAAACTAAAATCCAATATGAACTGATTTCAAGGCAACTTTAACCCTTTTCTTTGAACAAGTTTTTTACACTAAAAACTGGCATTAA
>QOCX01001720.1:0-29109 GCA_005959815.1 Sarcophaga bullata | reverse complement strand
ATCAATGAGTTCCATTTCTTGATGAATGGCTACTTGAAACAGACAAATTGTCGAATCCGAATTTTGGAAAGATTGCATTCCAAGGGCGTTCGTTGCCATTCGAAATACTTTACTGTGTTGTTTGGGACTTTACTATTGAAAACGACATTGACAGCCAATTGCTTTTGGCCCTGAATGGACTGATTCTGGACAGCAACGGCATATCGGTTTCAACAGGACCGGCGATGTGTAATCACAGCCGCATTGCCATACTGGGCTGTTCCTTCGGGAGAAATTTGAAGACCAAATATGTCATGTTGAACCTAATGTGAACTGCTTAGTGAGATCTTATGATATTGAATCAATTTAACTTTTATATTGGGGAGTTTTCTCTAGTTAGCGTCAGTCTAGAAGTTCAAAGTCAGATCACCACATCTCTAACAAAATGAAATAAAAAGGGGAATATTTTCTATATAAGTGATGTGAGAAGCTAGGCACGGTGAATTCTGCAATACATTCGTTGTAATTAAATTTAACGGAGGAGGAGCTGAAAAAGGATCATCAAACACTTCTGTTGTAAGGAAAGAGAGGAAGACAATCATCTATAGACAAGATGGAACAGTTGCAGTCATGAGGACCCAAACTGTTTTTATATTTTCAGCCACTTGGTTTTAACATCAGGACTAAGAAATATGAGCGGCATTTCTCTTATTGAAAAAAGTTTTTTTCTTCTCTTTTTTCTTCACGTTTACTTATCCTGTTAAGGAGCATACAGTCTAGTGAGAGTATATTTTTCGTATTTATTAAATTTCCTATTCGCCTTTCCTGTTAAATTCAATCTTTTCCTATCATTATTTGAAGTAAAACTTCAAATATTTTTGAAATCTCTGAAGGCATGTAAAACTTTATTTATGTAGCTTTAGAGAAGTATGATTATAATTTTTGGAGAAGCCTATAAAATAATGTTTAAAATATTCTTTCTAAATTTATGATAAACAAAATTCTATTGAAATCTCTGGGGGATAAGTTCTGGTAACCCATATGTTTGGAAGAACCCAAGATACACATACCCTCCACGTACTTGCTACTTACTTTTAACTAAATATTTCATAATGATACTTTTGTTGTGTGTGTGTGTGTATATGTGAATTTGTATTTAATATACAGGAGTTAAGAAACCAAAAAAAAAAACAAAAAAAAAAGGAGGAGAAAATCATCAAAATACAAATATTTGTAAAATTATGGCTTAAAAAGAGAGAGAGAGAGAAGACGAGAGAGAGAAAAAACACACAAAGTAGAGAGAGAAGTAAATTTATAAGAATCCTTCTGTGATACTTTTTGGACAAGTAAATTTTAATATTACCGGTTACGAGTATTAACATGTCACAGCAGAAAACATACACATACGACAGCAGAGGGTATATAAGTATTGTTGTGGCATGCCTATCTATGTGTGGTGTCAAAACATAGTTAGAAATTTAAAGTAACAATGTATATATGGAGTATGTTATCTATATATGCGCGTACTGGTGTGCATAAGGAGAGTAAATTTGAAAGGTACTCTTATGACTTTAAAGCATCACATCCTTAATTGAAAGATTGGCCTTTGATAAAGTAAACATTATAAGTAGATGGATAAGCTGATTTGCCGAGACTTAAGAAATAAAAATTAAGTTTTTTATTAATGTAGCGTGACTTCACGACGGTGAGCGTAGTGTCTCAATTCAGCTTTTTCTTGATATCAGAAGCTGATTACTCCGACCTAACCTAACTAAGACAAGGAAGAAATGACCAAAAAAATAAATTGGAAAGTTCCAGTGTTTAATCAGTAAAAAACTTGCCTGCGTTTTCTTTAGAGGAAAGAACTATCAAAAACGATAAAGCGCTGATCGTATTAAGATCAGAGAACAGTAGCTCTTCGAAATACGTCAACTATCTTGGCCGTTACCATGCGAGAACGCAAGTAAGATTTAAGGCATACGTATAAAAGCTATGGTACGTTTGGGTAAAGTTGATAATGAACCCACCTATTCCACATGACATACTTACATAGTCATTAGAATCGTTTAATCAGGATTACGACATAGAATTTTCCGGAAATCGCAGTATAATCTCTAATGGATCTAGACTATGCAATAAAATCGGACAATTAAATCTAAGGAGTTTTTGGAAAGTCAAAATCTTGAGCCAAAGTCGGGCGTCGTGTTACCTGTCGAAAACTTCTGCTACATTACTGCTGGACAGCGAAGGAAAATTGAAACGCAGCAATAGCCTGTATGCCGACAGTATTGTTGGAAAGCTAAAAAAGCTTGATCTGGATGGAGGAGAATATGTAGAGATGGATGTTTTGAACACATTTTCAGATTTCGTTGCACAATCGATCGAGGACGCTATGGGATATAATATGATCGTGGAACTTATTAATGTGTTGCGTATATTGAAAGCTGTAGATTGCACCGTTCAAGAAGTAAAGTTACAGCACGATTCTATGTCCTACAACTAGGTTCACAAATATAATCATCGGAAGTAGCGACTTGCAACCATACAGAATCTCAAAATCAAGAGAGAGTTCATTACTGGAATGAGTTTCATTTGATGAATGGTTCTGACAGACAAAATTGTCGGAATTTAAGATATTGGCCCGTGAGGGTCAAACACGCGTATTGTGTGGCATTCAGAAATAATTGTGCCCATATACTCAATCGTGTGGATAAGAGTTACTTATTGAAACAACTCAGCAATTTGAACCAGCCAATCTGGGGATATGACTGAACTCCGTCTGTGAACTAGAGGCCACTCAAATGACTAGATACTTACTGTGGGTCATATTTATTGAAAATGATATTCTCACATACAATGCATCGAAATACCAATGCAATTAAATATTTCGTAAGCTAGTGAGAAAAACAAATCAAAAGCACAATCAGCGATTTGATCTTAATTTGGCCTTTTTTTTGGGGAGTTTTCTTAGCCTTTGCAGTTACTAAGCAAAATGCTACAAACACAATAACACATAATACATGTCATTCGTCAACTTTTAATGTGATTTATGAGCAAGAATCTGGGAAAATAAGGCAATCGTCTGTGATTATTTCTGAAGGCGTGGAGGACATTAGATATGTTCTGTATTTTACATTTCAATGGCATCAAACGCTTCAAGAATAAAAATCCGTTTAATCTCCGACATTTGTATGACTTATGGAAAAGCCGATATGAGGTGCGATTATTGCCATGTTACTGATGAACTACGTGATAACTCTTTCCCTTTCCGCGCGGAATGCAACGTTTAAACGCATCCATACTAAAGGGACAACATGAATTTTGTCTTGCAAAATCTGTGTTTTTTCTCAATTCCTATAACATTGGACCACCATCATACTCTGTGTGTCAGCATTAGTAAAATGCAGTAAAATTTTCGATATTTTTTGTTTTGAAAAATGTCTCTGAAGTTCAAGCAGAATAAACAAAATTTTCTCATGAACTTATTTCAAGTGCATATGACGACAGCATGAATAAATAAAGAAAGTGGCATATTTGATAAGTTTTAATTTATTTAAAGAACAACAAACAAACATACAAACAAAAAGATTTAATATTTAAATAAACTTTACACAACAGATATTACGTGCTTGCGATTGGCAGAATAAATTCTGCATGAATTTCTTTATAATTGATTTGCTTTCATTTTCATTTTTATTAACTCTTAAGAAAGTTTTAAATTATTTGCGTAACAAATATTATAGAAAAATTTCATTTTGGTCATTCTAGCCAATTGTAACTAAAAAAAAAGAGAAAAAAGAAAAAAAACTTAGTTTTTCTCTGAGTTATAAAAAAAAATATTTCTTAAGATTTATTTCAGTTACTCCAAACTAAACTAAACTACAATTCTGTATAATTTTTATTGTCTTGTTTTTAGCACTTAAACTAAGTATTTAGAATATGCCAAGTAAAGTTATAAAACTTTTACTTTTTGTTTCTCTCTTTCCATTTCTTCTGCTTCACACCATTTATGGAGCCATAAACATTATCATGGTTTTACTGTCCAACTACCAATTCGTAGTTGTTGTTTTTTATTACTTTTCCTTTTGCTTAGACGATGTCGTAAGCAAACGTATGAAATTCTTTTGCCTCTCAATAAAATGTAAATATTTACACAATATTTGTCTTTACAACTCTATAGTTTAGTTTTTATTACGCAAATGAATACTTCATTTCAAGTATATTTCCCCATTTGCTAAAGTGGGTGTATAAAGTAAATCTATACGTATGTATGGGTAGTTTAGTTTAATTAAAAGATACCCTGCACACATATTAACTTAAGTAGAGTTAAGTTTAAATTACTCAAAAAAAACAAACAAAACAAAATTAAACAAATAATATTCATATAATAAGTTAAATATTATACAACAATTCTAGACTAATAGGGTTGCCATATGCCGCTATTTACAAAGCATCTTCAGTAAAAAATTCGGTTAAAAATGTTTATTGATGCCCTACTCGTTAACAAGAGATGGCGTGACATTACATCATTATTCGCTGATGAAATATTGCCTCTGAGGGTCACACTCCCCAACACGAGATCGCCTGACATTCCAGTATTGCTCCACTGATGAAATTATTGCCTCTGAAGCTACTGGATGTGAAAATTTAAATTTTAATTTTGAAAACATTTCAATAACTTCACATACATATTAGATCGTTACGACCCTTCATCATTGATCGCTGCAACCCTTCTGTCAGCATTACAACTAGCTTCAAACACCACTTATGTTAAGTGTGCTTATTGTATACATGAGTAGCAGAACATGCAGTTTAAAGTCAACTCGAATGCCATATTTTTGAGAAACTTTTTCATGGCAATTTTCTTTATTAATTTTGAAATCTTTTCATTTGTCTTCCAGAGAAGACAACCAGAATACGAAATGTCATATCATAAATAATGGTATCGCCTGCCTGGCAATCGCATTAGGGTTGGTGTTAGACAAAGTTGTGTTTCTCCTTCTGTTCTCTTAATCGATCGAAGGCAAAATTAGCCAAACCTTCACAGAACGCAAACAGGAATTCGAAATATCATATCATAAAATATCGTCTGCCTAGCAATCGCATTAGGGGTTAGCCTTAGACAAAATTATGTTTTCTTTTTCTGCTGTCTTTATCGACAGAAGGCAAAAGTAGCCAAACGTTCACTGTTAGTCTCACACCGTACGTTAATTATACCGTACTCGTTATATGTAGGAATTTATCTAGGGCTTTGACTGCATCGTCAACATCTGGCTCAAGACCCACAGACAAGGAGAACTTGCAGCGAAAGCTGTACACCCCACAGACAGAATTAATTAATTGTGCTTGCGAAAGTATATGGCAGTTTTAAAAGTGCTTGCAAGAGAACAATTGAAAAACTCCAAGCTAGACTTTTTGAGTTTTGACAGCTGAAACGATGTTAAGTTCATATAGGCTTAGCCAGGAGCCGCCTGCTTACAGTGAACTTTATGAATTTTTTTATGTAAAAGGAATATAAGCAAAGGAAATAGAAAATAATTGGTGATAACATGATCAATTTAACCAGAGAATGTAATCACAAGCAAGCCAAAGTATTTGAAGGCCATCCCGTACATGCAAGATGACTCAGTGACTTAATGAATCATTAACTAGCAACAACGTCCACAGTTTAAGGAAAGTGTTATGGCTCTATGGTACTCAGGAATTAATAAATCTTTTTCTTTCAGAGCAAATTCAGCCACAGAAACCCAGAGCATGCCGTTTTGCTATGATTATAATGCAAAGAAAACTCAGTAAAATAATAAAAATTATTCTTTTGTGATACGATTTCATTTTATCCTTTTTTATTTTGCATTCTCTAGTACAAACAAAATTTTCATGCACTTTAATGCATAATAGAAATCCACTCTGTGATGCCTAAGCCTGTAGAGTGTTAAAACAAACGCTTCTACTTATTATAACCGAAGATAAACATTTGTTTGTTGGTTTTTTTTCAACAATTTTAATTAAAAATGTTTTTAAACTAAAAAAAGAATCGTTCATAAAAACAATACAATCAAGATAAGGTAGATAATTTATGTATAACTTTCTACAACAGCAATCAAGATAGTGCATGAGTAAAATTAAAATGTTTCGTGACACTCAAAGTTTTAATCAGCATAAGATGCTGTGAATAAAAACCAAAAAAAAAAGCAGAAAACAGAAAAACATTTTTGAAAAAAAAGTAAAAACGATTAAAAGAGTTATTTATTGTCTTTAAATGCAATTTATTGTGGTTTCGTTTATAATGCTTTAATTGCTTTCAAATGAAATTTTTTGCCATTTGAACAAAACTCGAGAATTATTAACATGAGAATTGTTTAATATTTTGTATTTTTATAGCTTCTCGAAAAGCAATTGAAATAAATTAATAATATTTCATTTTTGTCTCTTTTTTATTATATTTCAATGTTTTCTACTTTCTAAAAATAAATTTAATTTCAATCACTTTTTTGGCTTTATTGTTGAATCAGGAAAAGCCCGTAGTGTCTCGCTGAACTAATTAAAATTTATTAGAGTTTCATTGAACTATAGTTTGAAGTCGGGTTTAAAAAGAATTTGTTCCTGAAATGGCACCGAAACCATAATTAAATGGTTTCTTCCCGCAAAAATCTTTCTATAATTTATATAGGTAGGCCACTTAAAAGTTTTATATTTAAAATGTCAATCAAAACAAGAACGGTTTGAAATTTTTGTCAAATTTATTCTTTGTTGTGAAGAGTTGGAATGCACAGCCAATAAAGATAATTGCCATGATATAGTACCCACTTAGAATTTACCCTAAAATTGTGGTTTTTGTATTTACTTTTAGGTTATGATATTTTGAAAATTTTTAAAGTGTTAAAAATCTAATTATCATATCAATAGTTAAATTCCAAATTAATTGATTGTGGTATTATTATTTAATTATTTAATTTCATTGAAATATATTACTCATACGCAACATATTACCCGCATTTCAATATTCACTCTGAAAGTATGCAATAAAATATTTTTTGATTTTATCATATTTCATATCTAATGTATGAATTAAATATCACCATACTCACATATGTAAAATATGAGTAAAATATGTGGGTAAATATAAACGGTGGGTTAAATTTAAAAATGCAATCAAAACAAAACTGATTTTAAATTTTGCCAAATTCAATTTTATTATTGCCAAGTGCAATTGTTCCGATTAGAAATGGAATATTACTTCATTCATTAGACTACCGAGGCTGGTCTCACAGTACCAATACGATCGAACCAATTTTCGCGCTCTTTTTAGCAGTATGGTGTCGCGTCAGGGGAGCGGCATTACTAATGTGGCTTTCAAATGATTCGCTGTTTCTTGTTTGTCACATAACACTTTTCTTTGTCAGTGCCCAACAGAAAATAGACCAATGGTGTCAAATCACAGGCTTCTTCGTGCCAGTTGACATCAACATCATCTCACATTAATACCATGACGAATATAGATAGATTGATAATTGTTACGCCATTCTCATTTTCAAAGAAATATGGGCCAATGATGCCTATGCTGCTACATGCCTCACCAGTCCACAGCAGTCACCTCGTAATGGATGCATATTGGGTGCAAATATGACAATTTGGCTTATTACATACCCACCAAGATGAAAATCAGTTTCAAAATCTGAAACATCGCTTTTTGTTTTGCAAAATCACATCTCGTTAGAGTTTCCATTGGCCTATCTAGCGTACGTGAAAACGAAGCGCCACCAAATAATCATTGTAAGGCATCATACCGAGATCTTTGGAACAAAATTCAAAGTAAACGGCTTCGGGTGCAAGAACTCTCTCGTCTTTGTAGCATCAACAATGAACCAGCTTCAACAAACCTTGCAATAAACTTGCCTATACCGACACTATGGGTCCTTCCCTGTGAACAAATTTTGTACGACATTTTCATGACAATTTCCAATCATCACATCTTGTTTTGAAAATAAATTTGCAAGAAATCCCAGTGTGCTCAAACGCAAATCGATTTATTACCGTTCAGTGGGAGTTAATGTACTGGAATTGTGACACAACTGATGACATAAGTATTGTCAGACAACCGTTATTCAAATTTATATCGATGGATAAGATTGAATTCCATCTCATATCCTAAGTTTTCAATCCTTGTAACTGACCTAGAACTAGGTTACTCCGTTCAAGCTTGGGATGGATATCATTCAGACAAGTCGAGGTCTGTATGTATCAAGCGAGCGCTCATTAACATCCATTCCATGAGCCCCTGTGGGCACAGCTCATATTGAAATTAACCCAAGAAAAAATCTAAAGGTATTGATTTCATTCCTATAGCCTCCATATTGAACTGAGTGAATGTTGGCATTCTATATGCAGTCAACGCATGTACAAATATTTCTATGCGTTGGATTTCAGATAATGGATCCTTTACAAAATTAAACACCATGGAATCACTAAAATACCAGGTATTTACAGAATTAATCGAGTTTTATTATTATCGAACGAATAAAATACTTCGATTAAAAAATTAACAATAGCCAGTATGGAAGTTTCAGGAAAATTAAAACTTTTCATATAAACCAAACATACAGAAAATCTTTATATATACTGATATATATAGGTATGTATGTATGTATGTGTAGCTGCAGATATACACTAAACAAATTAAGTTTGCTTTTTTTTTTGTTTTTTGTTTTGTTTAGTTTTGTTTTGTTTTTATTTTCAACTACAAGTTATTAAAATGGAAAACAATTGCAATTCAACTGGAAATAAAACTTAACATTTAAAATGGTTTCAGGTTTAATACACAAACAGTGGTCTTGACTAAAAAACTTTGGAAAATTTTAATTGCAAAAAAGAAAAAAAAAAAAAAAAACAATTAAAATTTATTCCACATAAATATCGATTAACTAACAATCAAAATATATTTTTATTTGTATTTCGTTTTTGTTTTGTTTCTGTTTTTTTTGTTTTATTCTATATACTACAGCATTACATACGAACAAACTAACTATCAAGATAATATATTGCACACACACCAACCAGTGTTTGTTTGTTTCATTTCACGAACTTGATTTTAACTCGCCAACTAAACTTTCTGCTCTATTACACTTCTCTGCGTTTTTAAAACAGTCAGTGAAGATACAATTTGCACTTACAAAATTATACGTATTTCATCAATTAGCGGTGATGTATTTATTTAGCCTTAAACGCTTCACTAAGTACGAATAAAGGCGGTCGAACTATTGAAACACTGAATATTAAATGTATTCACTTCTAAGCAATACAAGCATGCATCACTACCTACTAACGAGTGATTAAGCACAATACATACTCGGGAGTTATTTTATTAAAAATGGAATATTTCACTACAGCAGTCATAAATATTTACAGAAATTAATTTCAAAATATATATACTTTTGATTAAGGGTTCAGTTTAAATAATTTTACAAATATTGTATGTACGTATGCGATTTGGATGTAAATGTTAACGAAGACTGTTAAGTTACATATTTGAATAAATTTGAAAAAATGAAAAAGAAAAATTTTAAATAAAAAATTTAAAAGAAGACAAAGTTTTTGAACCTAGTAGGTAGGTTAGTTATTGGATCAAGATTTCCAAAGCCAAAGTTTTCGTTATTTGTGACCAGTAATATGGCAATGAAGCCAATTGGTTTTCCTCAAAATGAGCAAAAAAAGGCTTTTATATAAACAGTGCATTGCAGGTTTTTGTCTTGCGTTTTTTGATTACTGGCTTTTTAGCCTCGATAACTTGCAGCTTTTTTTTTTATGACTGACTTTATTGGATGATACTATAACATTTCGATTACTTGCATGTATTCTTGATCGATCACTTGGCATGTGTTTTGGATCGATTATTGCATTTTATTGCTGATAACTTACACTTTTTATTGATGACTTGCATTTATTGCCGATAATTTAAATATTTTTGTTGGCCGATGACTTGTCATATTTTTCGTGTGTGACTTGCAGTTCCTGTAGCCCTTTTCTTCATATTGGAGGAAACCATTAACTTCTTACCGCACACGACAAGAAGGAACCTGTCTTGGAATCCTTGCTATCCATAGCTATTCAGCTCACTAAGACCAAAAACCACATCATTTTTAAATTAAATCGAATTTTATCGAATGTATTGGAGTGGCACAGAAGGTCTTAATGTGTACCCCCCATCGTAACTTAATTTGTTTTACGATTCCTTGATCTAGGTCCACAAATTGCATCTTCTATAATTTTATCGATTCACATGATTACACACACACCACTGTTTTTTTCTTAGTATAAAATTAGTTAGCTTCGGTGGTTATACCTCCCGATATCAAAGGTTACCTGACTATAACGAAAACTGTTTTAGAATTCTTAATCCAATGGCATCTCATGGTCATGCGGTTTTTTTGATTGTCAAGTTTTCTCAAGTAATAGAAACGTTAGAGTTGATCAAAGCTAACATAAACAAATCAAAATCAGCTTGATTTATTGCTAGAGTCGTAGAAATTTTTCCATTTCATACAGATGATCCATGACGGATGTTTGAAGGATGTTATATTCCACACATAATGGCATCAATTGGTGTTTCAAAAGAATAACAAACTTTAATAATATCTCACACACACTTTTTTAAATTTTTATTCTAGAGAAATGAAAGATGTTAGGCATATGTTCATATCTTCAATTTTATTATGGTGGCTTCTTTCAAACTGAGTGCATGAATTGGTGCACATTTTCATAAGTAAAGGAAATAAAAGATTTACTGTTTTCTCTGAAACTCTTACACTTTTTCCCAAATAAAGTTGTCAGATCTTGCACATTCCGGTATGGAACCAGAAGATATATTTATAATGGGGTTCTTGGTTCGATGTTCTTAATTATGAATTAAATATTTGTAAGAAACAATTTGATAATAAACTGTTCACTGTTAGGTGCGTGTTTCAAGCTACTAGAGTTTTATAAGCTTTACAAACTCCATGGCTTTGTTCATCACACAGTTGTTGTGTATGACATTTAACCACCTAAGCTCTCACTACTACAATAAGCTTTCTGCGTACAGAGCTATGATTTGTGTTAGATGTGATCGTATATTTGATTGTAATTGCACAATAAATGTATATAATGAATGTATATAATGAATGTATATAACGAATGTATATAATGAATTTATGTAATGGCTTATGTTTAATGTTCAATTCAGTTTTTATAACCATGCCATATACATACTCGTTTGTATAGCATATATGAGTGTAATGTTTTGTTTGACTGGAAATTGTTGTTGTGCTATTGTAGGTAAATGGCCAATCAGTAGCCAATGAAGCATTAAAATAAAATTTTGTTGTTGTTTTTTTTGTTCTTGTTATTTATGAGAATTTTTTTCTTTTTTTTTGTATTTCCATAATCACTTGCTTTACAATTTATTTCATACATTCCATGTATGTGTGTGTGTGTGTATGCAATATACGTAAAATAATAAAAACGAAACAAAACAAAAAAAAAACAAAAAAGAACATCAAAAATATGCACAGTTTTTCTAGCATGTAAAATCAAAATCAAAAACCAAAAAAAAACAAAGACGAAAAAAAATATGCAGTAAATTGAACAAACACTCCATTTATTATGGCCAACTTGTTCTCGCACAAGTAGACAATTTTTACATTCAAGTAGAGAATTGTTTACGTACTACACTATACAGCAGCAATAAAATAAAATTAAATAAACGATACACTTGGTTATTGGGTTAATGATTTTCTTCTTTGTTTTTTCTTTTTCTTTTTTGTTTTGTTTTTTTTGTTTTATTATTTATGGTAAATTTACTCTTACCAATATATTCCAGTGTGGCCATATATCATTGTATCTTAAACTAGTCTGAAGCTATAAAACAATTTGCTTGAAATACAGGCATAAAATTCATTTGTTTGTGCATAAAATTTATTGGTTTGCGCATATGATTACAATTACATGCAGATGTATTTGTAATATTCGTTAAATTTATGAACTCTCATGGAGTTTGATTAAAGGAATTATTAATGCTTTTTGAGTCGATATAAATTGATTTCCGTAATGAGTTTTTGCTCTTTTTTTCACACACACAACTTTTTCACATACGTTGCATAAAAACTGTTAAATTTGTCAGTTAAAAAAGGTTAATAAATTTGGTTTTCAATTAAGGCAATTATGGTTAAGCATATTGAAAAGTAGTGTGGTGATGGTCTTTTATGATGCTTTACATCAACGCAGTTTTTTATCAATGGAAAGACAGTAAATATAGGATGGATAGTCAAGCAATCAGCACTGGATATTTGAAGGTTCGAAACAAATTAAGTACAGACACGAAACGTAGAGACCAAATATCGATAAGTAGATTATCAGGGTCATCAAGGAAGCAAACTATCACTTGTTTGGTTGTTGTTTTTAGGTCTTGCTTACTATGGAAAGTATCTGCACAAAGTTAAAATACAAGACATTGTCAAAGGTTGGACCATTTAAAAGCTTAAATTTAAATTTCAAATTTATGTTTTTTGTTGTGAATTGTTCGGGTCAGAAATGAAATATTATCTCCGTATGGTGCCGTCATATCTCCTGCAATGCAATGGCATCACGAATGTTGGCCTTCAAATGTTCTATTGTCTCTGGTTTGTCGGCATAACATTTTTCTTCAACGGCGCTCCATAGAAAATAGTCCAACGGTGGCAAATTTTAGACTCTTGGCGGCCAACTGACAGAACCACTTCGGCTAATTTAACGGCCATTAAACGCTTGACGCAATAAATCGATTGTGGCATGAAATCTGTGGCAAGTTGCAGTGGCAAGTTGCACCTGCATCCTGTTGAAACCAAACAGCGTTCACATTAACACTATAAAAAAGCGGTACAAAAAAAAACAAAAATCGGTTATCAGGGTGTATTGGCCGTCCTCATTCAAAGAAATATGGGGCAATGATGCCTCCGCCCAAAGCCGCAGCCGCAACCAATAGTTACCCGTAATGGGTGCATTACCCTCTATAAGAACACTTGTAGGTTTTCCAAGCCGAGAAGATGAAAAACAGCTGCATGCGAAAATATTTCTTTGGCTAATCGACATATTCATTAAGATTCTCTTTATCTTTACAATTTTCAAACACTGCTCAAGTCACGAATACGATAATTTTCTTTGTCTCTTAAGCACTTCACTAACAGCAGGGCAAGATCTTGTAAAAAATGTCAACAATTGAAAGGATTCAGGATGTCCTTGATAAAGATCCAGAGTTTATTTACCCAACAAAAAGAAAACATATGAAAACAACAGCAATGTCATCTATATATGGTCATCTTTGCTTGGCATATATGAAATTCTTTCAGATTATATTGGCAATATCTTGCCGCAAGTGGCTTCAAACGGAGCTTATAATTATTTTTATGAAAGACTCACTCTTCCTAATGTATAAATGAAAATTCTGAAAAGAAACTGATCATTTAAAATACCAAAGAGTGTATAGATTTCAAAGCTATTGTAGATCCTAAAGGCTTAACCAAGTATTGAAGCAGTAAAACCATCTACAGGACTGTGGCAAATATAGAAGACCTTTCACAATGCCAATAAAAGATTCATGATTTCAGGCACTTATTTTTTTATTGTAAGTGTTTTGATTCAACATTTTGTCTTCGAAAGACTCAAGGAGCATTTAAATAATTCTATTCATTTACTGTACAAAAATGAAAACGGTAGCAGTAAACTATGAATGCATAAGAATGAAGATACACTACGACAAGGACAAAGCAAGTGGACAAATATAAAGTATGGAGAATGGATGTCATTGAAAATAAATTGTTCATTCCATTTCGGCATACAAGAATTACAATTACAATCGCAATCGATGTTGTATTTCGTATATCATTGAATTACTTGAATTAAATTTTCATCGCCAGTAATTTTCGCTTGAGAACATATCCATATACCTCTGTTTTAGCAGTAGATCTGAAATAAAAATCATTTTAATTAAAATTTCCAATGTTTCCCGTTGTAATCGAACAGCGAACTTTTCTTTGTTATATAGTTATCTGGCAGTCTGTTGATAATTGTTTAGGCGACCTAACATGATTGATTGATCTACGAATGCGCCACTCTTTCGTCATTGGAAAAACATTTTTAGAAATTAATCGACCAGACCGAGAGGCTTTTTAATAGGAAGACTATCAGATGAAAAAAGGAAGAGATATTTTTTACAGGGGTTTTCTTAGCTAAAAGTCAGCTCTGTAAACTATAATAGTTTTGTCAGTAAAAAATGACGTAATGTTACGGACTTTCAGTCCTTTTTTGATTTTAATAAAGTATAGTCAAAAATGTTGTCCTTAAAGCAAGCTTTAGTATGTGAAATCATCAACTATACTGTTTAAATATGTAATCGAAGTTATCGAACACTCATACTGATTATCTCGAATCTTACACTAAAACTCTTACAATTTAGTTTCTGTTGCACTTTAAATTCGGTCAGTAAGAGGACATTCTTGCATCTATCTGCAAATAGATTAATTAAATACACAAATTGTAAAAATTTTCCATTATTGTTGTGTCGTTGTTGCAAAACCATTACAATCTCTTCTACGTATGAGAAAATTATTCTTCATTTTTGTCAACCATAAGCAATCATCACTTGGACTTTAACCAGAAACGTGTGAATGGTTATTCCATTAGTCTGGTTGGTTACAAAATGGGTTTTTTACAACACTGAGTACGAAGAAAGAAAAGAAAGAAAAAAGAAAAAAAAAAGAAAATCAAAAAAATAAATAGAAAAGGAAATATAAGCATAAATAGAAATTCACAGTCTACAGCAGCAAAACAAACAATAGCTTCGAATGAGTTTTTGTGGAAAAACATTATTTTTTATGTTCTTGCTATAAAATTTATGTGTGGCAAGTGCAAAATTTTTGTGCTTTACCAATACCAACAGGCATACAGGGCAAAAACATCCAACATAAGAATAGCATCATAGAAAGGAAAAATGTAGCAAAAACAATAACAAAATATATGCAGAGAATCAAAAATGATTATAAACAAGTATTCATTCAAGTTAAAGTAGACAGAATAACTAAGTTGTTGTGCTCATACATACCCAAATTGCCTTAAAGAACTAAACGAATTACAAATTTATTGTAGTATGCAGTACTCTAAAAGAGTTAAATCTTACAAATCTGAAATTTCATATCCGAAACAGTTTCTTTCACTTCGCAAACACTTTCCTTAAGAATATTGCTTTAAAATACAATTTCCTAAAGAATGCATACTTTTAAATAACTGATCACACTTTAAATGCTTCTCTTTCTCTCTCTATTTTCTTGTAGTTTATTTACTGCAATGTGCGATTGTAATTGTTCTACTAAATTTTACACGCACTTGTATGAGTTTATTTATTATATTCGCTGTTTGTAAGATTATGATTCTGCGTTTTCACTGTCGCTGCTGCTGTCTTTTCCAAGTGTTGCAAACAAAGTTCAAATAGAGTGTGTTGCAAGCGAAGGGCAGGCTGCTAGAGTAAGGATAAGAAATGTTATACAAGTTTTTCTGTGTAACTAGAGCGTAAATTGTTAGAAACTGCAATTCACAGAACGGATAATCTTAAGCTACGGAATATTAAGAAAGAAAAATTATCAGAATTGTTATCAACTTTTGTTTTTGCTTCACATTAGGAGTTTTATGCCATCATTTTATATCATTGTTGTCTGTTGTTTTGGCTTTGACGCCTTATGAAAAAGCAACATGAGAAATTTATTTTATTTGGTGACCCCTCATTAACAAACTTAGCACACAACAGTAAAAACTACCAAAATTGGAGTTAGTGTCAAGAAACTTCGGATTGTTTTTCCTTGACTAAATTGTTGAAGAACCGATTAGTTTAGTTTGCGGGAGCTTGCCCCCGTTCACTCTGTAGGCCAATTTTCCATTCTGTTACCCAGTGTGAGGTAAGCACCTTCGTTTAATTCCCGTTATGTCGGTAAGCTTGAACAATCGTCCGAGCTGATGAAAGCCGGGCAGCACGCCTCGGTGGCATGTTCGCCACCATCATCCACGATCTTCAATTTCTGTCTTCTGAAGACATGACTAAGTGCTTGAGTGCAAGGATTCAGACAAAGGTGTCTTCCTAGCCGATTCCGGATCTTCCACATTCATGGGGAGCTTCTGGCAGTAAGTTCTGTAACGAGGCGACTATGCTCTGCAGCGAATTCACAAATACGTAGTATGCCGTTAACCGTAGGTGGCTTTGCCATTCTGGACTAGTTGGACACAGAAATTTGAAATCGGCCACCAGGATTTTGGATGTCTACGGTTAGTTGAAGTCACAATTCTTCATTCTTTTTTGGGAGGGCA
The DNA here is from genome assembly GCA_005959815.1 of Sarcophaga bullata. Taxonomy (NCBI): domain Eukaryota; kingdom Metazoa; phylum Arthropoda; class Insecta; order Diptera; family Sarcophagidae; genus Sarcophaga; species Sarcophaga bullata. The sequence goes on along the minus strand of QOCX01001720.1, from coordinate 12,768 downwards.
TATAGTAACGCACCTTTAATCGTACTCCTGCACAGAACATCTCCAATACCTTTCTTGCCGGTTCTTACGCCATATTGTTTACTCTATGAACAGTGGCTCGCAACCAGCTAGATATTGGGTGTTGTGTGACGTATGCGGGGTTTTTTATTAGAGAGTCGTGCAATTCCAGCACTGTGATTGCTGGCTTAACAGTTCCACACATATAATCCAAGTTCGAAGGAGAATAGCTCCATAGTCTAGGCTCCTTTAATAGCAAATCCTTGCATATAATACTCCGACATGATGATCTAGATCTGTATGGATGTGTTTCAGTGCCAGCTTATCGGTATAGGCCTCAGAATCAGTTCACATTCCCATTGCTGACCAATTGGTGAATATTCTTTATGTCGACTGTTCAAATGTAAAAGTCGAATTAGTTAAGTAACAAATTCAATTACGCTGATAAAGTTGAACTTATGAGAGTTCGTAGCTGAAAAACGTACTGATATAGCACGGGATGAAAACTTCAGATGGTAGCAGAGCTGGATTTTCTCCAAAATACAATATGGTTAGTTTGGGAACAGAAACGTTTATATTAGGCGCTCTACAACGTCGACTAGTTTGATTCTCCCTCTAATTGTCACAACAACCAGAAGTCACTTTGATCTTTGATCGACAGCGGAAGCTAGTAGATTGACTGAATTTTGGCGGCATAGGCTGTATGCGCAAGCTAAAACGAGCTAAGTAATCATCGACCTATAGGGTTCGCCGTTGGAAGTGGCGAACTGACAAGTGTCTTTCCACGAAATATGAAAGGATGCTCTATCGCAGCTCAAGAATGTCTTGAAAGTAAAACTTTTTCATATACTATTGAGTTCTGGGTCAATGTGTAATTTGTATAACGTCCCAAATTCGAAACTATCGTGTTTCACCTACACATGCATAGTAAAAACGACCAGTTCGTGAATATATTTTCATTTTTTCCAGCAGCCTATTGAAGCTTATGGTGTTGTCTACGGCCTCGTCTATCTGCCAGGCTAAAGTTCGAAGTCCTGTTTGGAATTTTCTATACAAGCCTACATTTAAAGTCAACATCTTAAACAAGAACAAAACATTGAAAATTTAATATTAGACTTCACTTTGAATCATTTTCCTGGTCTACGAATTAGTGCAAATGTGATTAAAAGGAAAGCAAATGAAAAAACGTGCTTTAAGCTGTGTTCTGGTAAATTAATTAAAATTTCTTTTCTTTTTTCTAATTAAAAAGAAAACATGCCGCATAAATTTAAATACAATATTTATTATTGGCTAATTTGCTTAATAATTTATTCAACTCTGTAATGTATGTGTACATACGGCTTTATTGCTTTCGTTTAATACAAAGAAGTTATTGTTAAAGTTTTTATGGAGTCCGAACAAGTAGACCGGACATAAGCATCAATTGTTATATTATTGTTATTGGGTAAGATAATATTGCATAATTATTACGGTAAATTGCTGTTATAATTGCCTTAAATGGAAAATAAATTCCAAAATATTACAAATAACCAACATTATAATAAAGAGTATCATACATATATACCGATGTATCGTACGCCATGTGAAATGAAAATGATATGAAACATTTTAAACGTTTAGATTAGTTTGCATGGGCGAATATTTGCTTTTGTGAGTGGCATAATCAATGCTGGCATAACATCCAAGCATTATTTTCAATAGAATGTTCCACAACAAAATGTATATAAATCGAATCAAATAATATAAAAATTGATGTTTATTGTTAAAAGCATTTTGAAATGGATAACAGGCTGCACTAAGGCAGGATGTGAAGAATAGAGCGGGCAATATACTGAAGGGCATTCTACTATACAAGATCCTCCGAATTAGAAAATGACAAGAAAAAGACGCAGGAAGGTTGAGGTTAATCAGGTATCACATGCAGTATAATTCCAGGATACCTGACATTAATTGCTGCGGCCCTAAATAAATGATAATCTTGCTCTACAGAGTTAAAGAGAACTTGAAATGCAAATCCAAATTAATAGATGAACGATAGATGCAAGGTATTCGCTTTTGACTTAAGAAAATTGCACAAGAAAAAGTGTCTAATAGGGAACAAAACGAACGATCTTAGTGGCCATTTCTCATTCACGTCCTTTGGAGATGAACATCATCTCAACTCACTTGTTTTGATAACAATGTAGTTATGAGCTGGGGGTACGACATGTATCGGCTGATCCTATAGAAAACCACACTCTCTTACTGTCCAGAGCAAATAATTCCGGGCCAAAGAAAATTGAAATCATCAATCTACAGTGCTTACAGTTGTGCCAGTGTGATTTGGCAAACGTTGTCTTAAAAAATACGGACCGATGATGTCGCCAGCCCAAAAACCAGAATAACTCGAAAAGCTTTGGATTTCAAGTGGATCGTTATCATTTTCAAATTCGAAATTTTTTTTTGTTTTTTTTAATGCAACATTATGATCAGAGGGCCATTCAGCGGAGCCACGTACGTTGGTTCTGCTGATCTGTTTCCTTGCCACTTCTAGATACGGTTTAATTTGTTCGAGTGTAGGCACACAAATTTACTAAGGTGAGGTCTGCACAAGGCCGGGCTTCCAAATATAATAATATATTCGATAATATTGTATACACTGCGGCATTTAGGTGATGGCAAACGGTTCATACCTTTTAGAAAGTTCAGGGGCAGACGTCATGGTTTTTGGTTGAAGAACTTTAAGATGAACATGGTTCGCTTCAGCTGGCATAAGAGAACTGGCCCGGTTTCTTCGGAACTCGGAGTGGTTCAACGCAACACTAACTGGATCATGACAAATGAGCTTTCTTACTCTGTGTAATAACTGGGTGCCACATTACCACCGACTAAAATTTGCCTGTGAAGTGAACGGCAACTTATTTTCTTAATGTTCAAAATAGTAAAATTCTGTAAAATTAAATTGATGCACGTTATTCATCACTAGAATACAAAAAGCAAACGACAGGACAACATCACCTAAACTAGTACAGAATCTCTTCAATGTGCTATAAAATTGTCACACAGAAAATAAATGTGTATTGTTTACTACCACAATTTCAAATAATGGATTAATTATTCAAAAACCCACGGTAAGCTGTAATTATACTATTGTATGTGTATCATCACAGGGGGCCAAGAGGAGTTTATGTTTGTTATACAATGAAATGCATGGAAATAAAAGTCCTGCGCTTGGATATATTTATAAGGACCAATTAAGAGTTTCACTGAATAATAAGAGAAAACAGATCGTAGAGGACTAAAATAGAAAGCTGAAATCAAACTTTCGACTCTACATGGGTATAATTCTGATGTATTGGAGATAGGCAAGGTTACGGTCGAAGTGGTAGCTTCTGATATCAAACAATCACTCTGAGCATGCATGCGGCGCCGTTGTGATGCCACAGATAAACACAGTCCCTGTACGATCAAGTTCTGCTAGACCAGGGTAGAAAAGATATTGGTTTGCACAAGCACTGCATACATATGATCCATAGTCGCATCAAATTCTGATTAATAATTTACTCACGAGTGTTGTCATATAAAATGCTTCATCATGAGGAGATTATGCCGTTGCTCGCACAAACGAAAATCTGTTCAGTCTCAGACAAAAATCGATCGTTTATAAGCTTTGTCGCACCGTATTACAAGCTGTCCGTTTATAAACTTCAATAGGCAGGTATATTGAGAGCAACAGTTCTCGCATGCAACAATTTCATTTGTTGACGCAATCATTGACCAAAAGTTATGATTCTCGAATGGAAATTTTGAGCATAATCGTAATCAATTTACTGTGTTAGAAATGGACATTTTTGTAAGAAATCCGGCTATCTTACGGGTTATTTTGAATTGAACGCTCCACAATAATTGAACGTACTTGACCCATTCTCAACATCATAAAATAGGGTGATCAGTGCTAAAGCAACAGTTGCTTCATATGGCTGCCTAAGAAACCGGAAATGGCGAAAATGAGGGTGAGGAACAGCTTTGCCCTCAAAAATGTTGAAATTTGGTATGCTTGGTAAGACCTACTTATAATGACTTCTGCAAAAGCTGGCAGCGACAATGAAAAAAGGAGACAACAGAACCATTCCCTATTATCGTCTAGCGCTTGGAAAGTGAGAAGTAGAATTCTAGTATTAAGTGACAAAACAAACAAAGCTATTCAACAAAAAAAAAGTTACATTTCATAAGATAGTTGAGAGATAGCAACCAGCAGATATAATTTATGGCGGTATACGATAAGAACAGTGTTACAATGAGACCCTTACAGGACCGGAGTATGCTGAGCCCCATAAGACGGCTGCCAGTTTAACTTAAGCTATTTTACGGAATCGGTAAAATGGATAACCTTTAGAACTTTGGAGCTAACAGTAGTTTGAATACGATTTTCATGGATTTTTATTTTATAAACCGAGTTTCTTCTTCGAATTCTATTTAAGAATGATTGTCGGTAATCTCCATGCATATTTACTTTAATTAACTTATCAGACACATTATTTTACGAAAACCTTCGAAAAATTTATTATTATTGAACAATAACGCTTTGTAAGCAAACGCTTTCCATATATATTATACTTGTGCAAAAGGATTACAATTCTGTAATGGATTTCTATTAAAAGTCTTACAAAAATTTAATAAGAATTTCGTAAACAAAAGGTAAACAGGGTAAACAGGTCTTCATGGTATTGAAAACAAAACAGGTAAACAGGTAAACAGGTATTATGGTAATGACTGACAATAAAATATGGTATTTCGTTATGCCTGAATGAACAATATTGGCTTTTGCATTATGAAAGTTTCTAGTCGAATTTGCAATTAAGAAATACCCATAATGAGTAGAGAAGCAAAAGAAATTATTTGTAACGTAACCACTAAGGGTATTCTAATAAATTTGTACTTAAGCAATCAACAATATCAGAAACAGATGTCCATTCATACCATTAACACAACCATCGACAATAATGTAGCGTGTAATTACCAGTGGGGATAATGGGAAACCATAGAGAATGGAATATTCTCTACTAAGATTAATGTACACAAACACATGCATACATATACATGCACACAGATGACAGTGTGGGTAAATGTGTGTAGAAGAATGTAAATGTGTTCGTATGGGTTATTAAGTTTAAAGGAGATAGGCAGGGGGATACATATACGTAAGTATGTAGTACATGTATAGAGATGGAGAGTGCAAGTTAGTTAGTTCGTTCGTGAAGTAGCTGTGAAAGTAAATAAGTTATGGTTTAATAATGTATTATAACACATTAAAAGATTATTGCGTTACAACATCATTTGCGTTCACGTTCATGTACCGGAAGTTAAATAAGCGTGTAATAAGTTGTGTTGTATCCTGTCGGTTTATGTCCTTGTGTGTTGTTTATATAATGGCAGGAGAAACCTTGCTAAATTCTAACATTGCACAAAATATATTCGAAAGTAAGTATGTGTGCGTTAAATAATTTTGGTTTTAACCAAATGACTTTACCACCGCTTTGTAACGTTTTTCGGGGTAGTACGATTGTTTCCATCGACATTAAATCATTTCACTCCACACAACATGACACAACACAACAAACATAGCTGTTGTCACGCTCTTGTGTTTAATCTTATAAAAAAGTATTTCTTTTATGTTTCATATAATTTACGCTTTCTTAACTGAAAACAAATTACTTTCAATTGTAACTTAATTGGTACAACGATGCTTAAATGGCTTGTCTTTTCTCAATTACAGGAAATGTCAATAAAAACTTTGTGCTCACTCTGTGAAACCTCGTGCTTGAAGTACAGAGAGGAGTGTGGTAGAAAAAATATAGCATCAGACGTGAAGTTGCGATTTAGAGGCAGACATTGTTAATCTGAAAGGCCAGACGGCTGTCCCTATGGAGTACCAGTATGAAGTGAATGACATATTCGGTATACACCAAACCAGTGAACAAACAACAACATTATATATCATCATTCCAGCATTAGAGGATATGTACACTACGCCTAAGATTATTCAAGAATGTCGGTTGTTTCTGGAGGACATAGCAAGACATTTGATGGTTAACCTTCTTTGGTTTCTTGGTCCTGGTAACATCGAAGACAACAACCAGGACGATACAAATAATAAAGCTGACATCACGGATTATATGAATGAATTCCTAAGTGCTCTAAAGATAGCAAATTTTGTCCAAAGCCTAAAATTTTTGTCTTCATTTAATGGAACGTTCAAAAAAGAGACGCATCATGGTGTCTATTATGACAGAACATGGTTTCGATTGTTCAAAAATAACGAATTTTATGTGGGAAATAAAGAAAATGAAGCATCACCAAAAAATGTTTGAAGACAGCGACATCCAAACAAACAATATTGGAATAAAAATCAGTTTGGAAGGCATAGTTAGTAGGAGTATATTCGCTTTATTGGTTGTGAGGCCATGGTCAAACACCGATGTAAGACAACGAAGAATACAAATAATTTCTTAGCGTCTTTCCCTCAGCAGACTAAACACCAAGAACTATAAAGAGAGTTTCTCAACATATGCGCTTATGTTCGAAATGTTCTTGCTGTCGTGATTACGTTACGCTAGTTGAGGTACGTATCTAATAAGATGTCATTCAATTTTTAATGTCAGGCTATGATTTAAAGTTAAGGCTTCGTTTTAGTAAGCTAAAACATTAACCAATCGGAACTTACTTTGCCTCTTTATTGTTGAACTTTTAAATATCGTTGAATTATTATTTTTTTTTTTTTGCAGTTGAACCACCTGATGCGTGGTTTTATAAGCTTTTACTTAAATCTAGTATTTCTCAGTTTTATTAAAATTGAAGAAATCCTTTTCAAGTATTATTGGGTTTAAAAACAATCAAACTTTCCTAAACCATTTCGGATGTCTAACTTAATGTTTTACTTTACCCTGAATACACATACGAGTGATAGTAGAGCATGAGTATGAGTAATGGTATGAACATTTCCTGTTATCAGTAATTGTATACGGCTTCAACAAGTTTCATTATTGTTTTAACAAACTGTTACTTTTGTTTACGAATTGTACAAACTTTGTTGGAAGAGAAAGTTCCTTTTCCTTTTTTTTCGTGAATAAACAAAATTTAAGTCTCTAGTTTTCGACAATTTCACTCTAATGAAAAGAAAAGCAAGCTATCAAAAAATGGTTTTATAAAAAAAAAAAAAAAAAAAAATCAAGGAGTCCTTAAGAAGTTGCTAATAATGGATAGATTATTTTCTTATTAATTTATTTAGGATAACTGAGCGTATTTATAAAGAAAATATTCAGAATGAAAGAATATAAAAATCAGTGTACTATATACTGGTGCTCTAATATTTTGATCATATTTAAATCAATACACTAAAGATAGTAGGTGTTGATTTAAAGTTTGAATTTACACACTGCCAACAAAACAGTTCAAAACGTGTAACTCTGAACACCATTTATTTTTGTTAGTACGGTTTTAGGTACGAAACTAGACGTTACCATCGTTAACCGCTGCGCAATGCCTCGCAGTACCTCAATCTCGTCGAACCATTAGTGCACTTTTCGGTGTATGGGGTCGTATTCGTCAAATGGTACTTTGTTGGCCTTCAAAATGCTCAATGTTTCTGGCTTTCTCGCATAACACTTTCTTTACAGCTGACCGAACAAAAAAAAAATTGCAATGTAAAACATACGCTTCTTAATCACATTTTCGGCTAATAAAGGCCATTGCACGTTTGCGCCTAAACATCGATTGAGATGGTGATAAGTTGCACCATTCTGTGAAACCCCAAAATCAATTTACAGCAATACTATAACGATGGGAAAAAATATCGATTATCATGGTGATGCTAGGTATCCCCTTGCCGTACTGTTGGACAGATCTCATTTCAAAGATATGCTCTCGTTCCACAAACCAACACAAACATTTACTCGTATGGATGTATTGTCTTCTGTAGACCACGTTTGCAGTTTGCTGAGCTAAAATACTGCGTTTTTTTGCTATTCGTAAGATGAAATGAGCTTCATTCGAAAAAGCTCATTTTTGCAAAATTATGTATCCTGAGTTGCTCGTTGCCCCTCTAGCAGATGAAAAAGAAGTTGGCTGCGGCTTCACTTGTTGACAATTGAACTTTTTAAGCGTCATGAACCGAATCTTTTGTGACGCGTGGGTGAAAAGAGAGGATAAGCTTGTGGCTTTCAATTTTTGACCAATTGACTTTTAGGCGTCACACACACCGGACGTTTTCTCAAATTCTACGTAATGTTGAGGTAGAGTCAATGAAGAAACGATCACGCACATTCTCAGTCACGTTCGATATTTCGAGTGTAGGCACGACGGGACACTCCATCTTCGGCATCAGCCATGAAACCCCAGTTAAGAACCTTTACAAAATAACTTGCTTACAGGTACTCTAGACAAATTTTATCTTTCACGTGATTCTTTGTTTTGGAACGTTCCTCAGGCTTGCTCAATTTCTTAGATTAACGGATGATATACGAAATTTGTGACAGAATAACGGCCCCATGGATAAGTATAGAGAGCAGAAAAGGAAGTGCCGAAAATTAATTTTTTCAGATTCGAAATGTGCCTCAAAGTCTAATAAGCCTACCTACCCACTAGGCTGCACATTGGTATTTTTATTGGTGAAATAAATCAAATATTCAGCACTGGTTTGTTCTGGTTACTGACGTCTAAGTCAAATTCATTTGTTGATGCTTAATTCACTTAGTTTTCTTCACCAAACATTGAGAGAGAATTTTAATTAATTTACATGAACTCATCATTGTAAATAAAAATAATGTCGTGTCTGTGTTGTTGTGTTTGGTGCTGTTGAAAAATTAATGTAAAATTTAAATTAAAATTACTCATGTTTCGTCTATTTGTTTAGTTTAACTTGCAACTCCATACGTTTTCTTTAAATTTGTTACATTTACATGAGTACAATTAAAGAAAAAAAGGAAACGTAAATGAACATTTTATTTTATTTTTCATTTTTCTTTGACATTTTTCTTTTTTCTTTCATTTGAAAATTATTAAAACAGTTACGGTTCGTTACCATGCCCTAAATGTCTGTCGTTAGCAGTGTGGCTGTTGGTCATCTTGCTTAGAGAGTTTCCTAGTTGGTTGATATGACTCGCATACACAATTTTTATGTAATAGTGTATGCTATTTACTAACCATATGCAATGTATCTGTATATCGTACCTAAAAAAGACCTGTTTTCCCCTTTTAATATTTTTGCCTACTTTACCTGGAGATAAAACTTAACTATTCATTTGTGCTGTATTTGGAATGTTTAGAGAGTTAATGGAATATAAACATATTTTGTCTGTTTGTAGAAGGATAAGATTCCTTTATGATTTTCAATGCCCTGTTCTTCTTCCGAAAGTCTAGCTTTAAGCTTTTGAGTTTGTCGAATGCCAAATGTATTTCTGGCTTTAACAAGAAACCAAATTTTTATAAGGAAAGCCAATGGTCGAGGTCTACTCACAGCTACCTCCTTTACTCCCGAGGATAATGAACTCAAAAGTTTAAAAATTTCAATTTATTCAATGTAAGGTTAAAAAGAGACGCGTACAATCTAATCTTATTTTTCCTTCTATTTTTGCTAGGCTTGTGTATGCTTTTTAATCCGTTGTATGATTGTCCTTCGATTAATGATGTAAATATTCATGACTAAAGGAGTTCATTCAACTTTTCCCTGCCTAAAGTGTTTCCGACAGCTGGCATTAAGAAGCAACTTTGCTTACAAGACGTAACTTAGGCTTATAATTTTTTGTATTAGTATTAACTTAATGACTTAATTGATTTTACATTACTATTAATACCAGAACGGCTTACAAATAGCGCTCCACGTTTATGTTGTATTGTCAATTTATAACTGCTTGGCGGACCTAACAAGTGTTACAAGTTTTTTGATTTTTAAGAAACTCTTTCGGCTTTTTTTACTTACGTTAACAGTTTTTTAGATTGCTCGAGTTGAGGAGTCGTCGAAAAATACATTTTCTATGATTCTTTTGGTCGGGTTTACCACACTGTTCACATCTAAAGCACGCTATTACTAAAAACTATACATGTGTCGTCCAAACTTGTAACTGCTTTCCATAGCAAGTGTTCCCAATTATCGAATACTCGTAGGAATCGGAGTGCTACTCAGCCCATGCCGTACTGCGATGAAGAACAATGTGTAAACCGGCGGATGGAGTAGCAGTCTAAGCTTAATGCTTTAATTGCGATTCTGACCATTTGCCTTGTGTGTAGAGGCACTAGTCATACTTGCAAATTATGCGTATTGTGGTTCCTATGGTCTTGTTTTCCCTGCATAGTTTTGCAGTGATTTCAGCTTGAACTCCAGCTTGAATCGAATCTGTGTCTACAGCCGAAAGTTACTGAATTTAACGTTTAGGTTCTAAATAATCAATTCATCGCCATTGTCTATTGCCTTGCAGCAAAATTTTACGAGATTTTTGATTTTCATCGTCAGCTATCGAATTGTGGGGCACTAATTTTTACGCTTTAAGCGTTCTTATTTTTTTAACCCTTTTTCGGTTGCTTTTAGGCAAGTTATGGAAAAAAAGTCTCAGTCTAATGTACTCATTGATTCGGTCAAGATCTAAGATTGTGTTAAACCACTTATATGAGTTTCCGCCTACAGAACTCCCTGAAACAATATTTATGATGAAATCTTATCAATTAATTCTTATTAAGGGATCAGAGTTGCATAGGAGCTCTTAACACAATTTACATACGTGCTTCGCCACAGACAGCTATCTGTTGCATAACCGGCACTGTTGTCATTAGAAGGAAACAAAAATGCGAACGACCTGGAAAGGAAAAAGCGGATAGGCTAAGGACAGATGGGAGTTGGAGAATTCACTTTAGGTAATATTTTTTAATCATAAACAAACGCCTATTGTAGATTTACAACTGCTGCGTGTAGCAGTGAACTGGAAACCAAGGAAGTTACTTCGTCCGGCTTGGTTACATCCAAAAGAATTCAAAGGCACTGATTATTTTCGACGTCTCTGAGGCTTGGTCATCCCCGACCACATTTATTGGCAGAAGCTCACGATGGACAGAGAAAACACGCTCGAGATAACGAGCATGATGTAGTACCACTCAAGAACATACTCTAAGGGATTCATGGTTTTTGTATTTACTATAACATGCTTGCAAAATGTTTAAATTGAATTGAATTGGCTTTTCTCCAAATTAATTGCAATTTAATGGTGGGTATACTTACTATTCAATTGAATTTTTAACATATTACTCATACGCAACATATTACTTGTACTTGGATAGTGCCTCTGAAAAGTATGCAATAAAGAATTTTTGCTTTTGTCAGGTTTAAAACAAATGGAATTAAATATCACTCATACGTCACATATGTACTTGCCCTTATGAATTTGATATAATAAATATGAGCATAATGTGAGTAAATACATTGGGTGGGCCGTTTAAAAGTTTAAATGCAATAACACAAAAATTACAATTATTACGATTAGATGTGGAATATAATTTCACTCATATGGCTGCCGCAGCTAGCTTCACAATATCTCATTCAATCTGACCAATTTTCGTGAATTTTTCTAGAGCATGGATTCGTATCTCACCACGGTACCACTATGTTGGCCTTAAAATGCTCTGGTTTGTCGGCAAACAATTTTCTTAAACCGACGACCCGGACAAAAAATATCCTAAAGCTTCTTCCTGTCAAACGACATCAAATTTTCGAATTAATTTAATACGTCATCAAACGTTTAACGCATTATAAATCGATTGTGGCATGCATAATATGAGCAAATTTGCCACCATCCTGTCGAATACCAAATCATCATTTCACATTCTGATTACCATAAAGAGCGGGGTAGGAAAAATTTTGTTACCATATGGGTGCAATTAGTGTGTCTCCAATGGCGCGTTCTTCATTATGTTAAAGAATTTATGGTCCAATCGTATTGGCCCATATCAAATATTCGTCACATGTTAATGGGCTTTGGTTTGTGTAAGATCTAATCGTGTGGGTTTTTTTGAGGTCTGCCTATATTGCAAGTTGTTTGTCTTTGATTAAAGTCTAAAGTAATTAGGATAAAAAATATGCTTTCATGAATTTTTTCCAAGTAATTTTGTCTTTGTTGTGGATAATAAGATTTTACCAGTAAATTCAAAACGGTTTGCTCAACCTTAATTACGATATCATACGTTCAGGGGAGAAAATTACAACTGATTATTTGTGATAGTAATTAGGTAATGGCATAAGTATTGACAGATTCGATAATATGCCTATTTGGTCAAACTTTAAAATACTGGCTAGTATGGACATTTCTGAATTCTCTAATTAGGGTCCATACGTTTACTGATCGCGATCTTGGTACATACTTTTTATTCAAGGTCATTGCAATGATGGGCTAGTCACAAAAATCAAACGGTTCATTGTCGTAATAGGCTGATATGATAAGTTCTTTTTGAATAATAACAGTTTTTTGTCCTGGCATACATCACCGCTCTACTATGTTTGCCACATTTAAATCGAAGACAAGTTACCAACAAGAACAATTCGAAAAGTTTGAATCCGTGTATGTATGCCAATAATATCGAGTGCAGTGCTTTCTAATCTTTTTGTTGCTTATCCTTTAATCACATTTTACACACTAAAGAAAACTTTTCTCTTTTTCTTTCTTTATTTGTGATTTTAATGCTTCCTATTGATGATGAATTTTATTATTTTACGTCGTTTTCTTTTCTTATTTCTTCTATCATTTCTTTATG
>QOCX01001719.1:14114-29343 GCA_005959815.1 Sarcophaga bullata | reverse complement strand
TGTTTTACAATTTAAAATTAATTCTAAATTATTCCAAATTTCTCCGTGGTATTTATACAAATTTTTTTTGGTTACAATTCAATATGTTTCTACGTATACTTGTTTTGTATTAGTATTTCTTTTCTTGTAATTTAACATATATTACACAACAAATTATTTGACAATTTTTTTATTAGTTCATACATATTTACTGTTAAGTGTTCTATAGTAAATTGTTGTGTAAGGGCCATTATTACAACTTGCCGTTAAAGTTGAGTTAAGTTAATGTACCTTTAGCTAAAGGGAACTGTAAAGTTATCTTTACCTTATTTTCGTTATTACAATTACAGATAAAATAAAGTTAACATTTCAAAAGTATGACAGTGTCGGAGCAATGCCAATAAAACTATTCACTTAAACATGTTTTTTTACGACGTTAGACCATTTTCATTTTCGTAACAATATTATGTCTAAATATTGAGTTCTATTAAATATTATTATTGAACTTAATGCTTACACATGTTTTTTCTTATATAACTTAATTATATTATCGTGAAATGGTTTTTCTACAGAATTTATGTCTAATAAAAAATTTGCTCCTAATCTTTTAACTATTTGATATGGTCCTTTATATGGGCTTTGATTCTTTTTCCTAGATTCTCATTTCACTAATACTAAATCTCCAATTTGAAAATTACGTATATTTATGTTTTTGTCATGAACCTCTTTTGATTTATGTTTAGCGATGTCTATCAATTTTTTACCATTCTCCAATGATTTCTGTAGTCTTGCTTTTATTTCATTAGCCTAATTTTCTATATCACAACTTATACCGTTATTTTGTATTTTGTGTGTTGGTAATGCTGCTAATTTACCATAAATTAATTCGTAAGGTGAATAGTTAGTGTCAATGTGTAGTGTTGTGTTGAATGCAAATGTATAGTACACTCATGTCTCGTTTTATGCGATAGATGCGTTCCAAAAAAAATCGCACAAATTGAATTCGCATAAATCGATACTCCAGCTTCATATAAAAATTAATGATTCGTTCCAAAATCCTGAAAAACCGCATAAATTCAAATTTTAATTGAAAAACCAAAGCAAAATCACGTAAAAAAATCAACAAAAGTATATCTGTTTCATTTTCATAAATAATAAAAACTAAAACTTCTAAACAAATAAGCAAAAATTAAATATTAATTCGTTATTTACAGCAAAAAAAAAAAAACAAAATGATCCAAAGAAATAATTAATAAATAATAAACTGAAGTCCACAATTATGAACGTACGAACAACCATTCTGCATCGTTTTGGAATTGGTTCGACGTCACTTTTATCATTACATACCTATCAGAAGTGCAGAAGTGAGTGCATGTTCACGATACTGGATTTCGTCATCCATAAAAACAGAACCATACAAGCAAATAAACAAAATAAATTAATTTTATCTTTGTTATTTTATTCGTAACAAATAGCAGTAAAGAAACAATAATTAATGAGATTAATTCAATGAGCTTGAAAGAAAAAATGAAAATAACTCTCATAAACTCAACTTTGAGAAAATTAATAACTACTCCAGTTTCAGTATTTGGTCCATATACCCTTATTGTAAATAACTTGTTTTACGCGCGTTTGGCATGCTTTCTACCAAATTTTCGATAACATCTCTTGGAAATCGATTCCGTTCCACACTTACACGAGCCCAAAGTTTGTCCATGGTTTGTTAAGGCTGTTTCAAACTACCCGAGCCTTTTCCCGATTGAGCAAAGGTTTTCAATCGGATTGAGGTCGGGACTTTGTACTGGCCATTCCATCAATTAAAAATTTTGTTTCCAAATCCATTCCTTTACAATTTTTGCTCTGTGCTTCAGATCATCATCCTGTTGAAATACAATTTATTTTTCGGAATAAGCACATTTGTCCATAAAATTAGGAAGATGAGTTTGTAGAGTCTGTAGATAGTGCTCTTTCCGTGCTGATTTCATCTACTAAATGCAGAGGGCCAACATGCCTCCACGTAAAGCATCTCCAAACCATTATATCTCCGCCGCCATGTTTAACGGTTTGCTTCACATGGTGTCTTTGCACACGTTTTCCGGGTCCGCGCTAGAAGTACTGCTTCCCATATGACCGAAAATTGTTAAATTTGGAAACATCAGACCAGATAAAACGTTTCCAATTATCAATGGTCCAATTTCTGTGCTCTCTCACAAATTTTAAGCGCGCTTCAACATTCTCGGACAATGCAGGTTTCTTTTTTAACGATGGAAGTATATCCGATGTCATGGAGCGCTCTTCTAACAGTCCATTTGCTTACATTGTTGCTAATTGCCAGTGAAGTACCCTTTGGTGTTAGCAGCTTGTTTTTTCTCATTTCAGACATCATTTTTTCTGTCAAACTCATTGAATTCATTTCATCAATTATTGTTTCTTTACTGCTATTTGTTACGAATAAAATAATAAAGATAAAATTAATTTATTTTTTTTATTTGCTTGTATGGTTCTGTTTTTACGGATGACGAAATCCAGTATCGTGAACATACACTCATTTCTTCTCGCCACTGTACATCTGTAGGGGGGTAGATCAACGAATTTTTAGAAAGTTTAATTGTTTATTTTATTGCAGGATATGTAGTCAGTTGAAGTCACCGTAGTCTAGTAGGTAGTGTGTTGGCTTATTAGACGAAAGGCTAGGGTTCGTATCCCCGATCAGACATCAAAAAACGAAATATGAAAAATATATTTCATCGGCGGCTTCCTCTCAGCAGATTTCTGGCAAAAACTCTGAGAGTAAATAAAATTGCCATGAAAAGTTTTTCAACAAAATCTGCCTTTCGGAGTCGACTTTAAACTGTAGGTGCCGCCACTCATGTATAAAATTAACACACACAACATAAGTGATGTGAGAAGCTAGGCCGTAATCCTGACTGAAGGGTTGTAATGGCCAATTATGTATTTATGTATATGTAGTCAGTTATTAAACTTTGTCTCATTCAGTTTTTAAGTTGCCTGTGCAACTCATGATATCCGGAAAACAGATCAGTCAATCCACGATGAATCTTTAGAGCTCCATCGGTATCTGGGTCCATACTAAGAATAAGATTTTGTAAATCATTAACTTTGTTGAGCATATCACCAATTTGTTTTGAATTGTATTGTACAACACTTTGTTCTGAATCACTCTCTTTACTATCCACGTTTTTCCCATTGTCGGTGACTAAACAAATGACGTCGATATCTGTTAATGATGCGCCAGCTAACAGTTCTTCTACATCATCCTGCTTCAGTGAGTCAAATCCATCTCCTCCAATTTGATAAGCTAAATCAATTATTGCACTGGTCAGTGCCGATATTTCACCGTACTTCTAGCAACATAATCTAGCCATATAGATTTCCAGCATGCATTTAATGTTTTCTGTCGCAGTTTAAAGATTGCTGATGCTGCCAGAATAATGATTATATCAGTGGTGAAAACTTGGTTTAATTCAGAAATGATGCAAAAGTATAAAAGGTATCATAACATTTCAGAATCTAAAAAAATTTTTCATTTAAAATCGATTAAATTCGAATTCACATTAAAAAAATCCGCATAAAATGAGACCCGAATGTATGGTATCCATTTGTCCCATTCATAATCGCCTACAAAATTTAGTACATATTAATTCAATACACAATGATTACGTTCTATAGGTGATGATATGGTGCTGAAAAATTTGTTTTATGTTAAGTAGATTGCAATAACTTCTTAAAGAATAGTGTTATATAATCAGTAAACTATCAGACTTTAAATTCCTTAAAATCAATACTGTAAATAAACATGATCAAGCTAATGTGTTCGCTTATTTACTAGCATCGTTTGTTCTCGATTGGTGTGCTATCCACGTATTCATTGTTAATTCACATGTGCATAGCAGATATGTATTTATAGCTTTAAAAATCCTAGCTAGTTAGGACTTCTGTTATTAACCCTAATTTTTTTTTTTTTTCCCCCCCCCTTTTAATATGTTTAGTTTGTTATTCTTTAAGCATTATCACATTTAGTAATGTAGAGTCTCTAACCATCTTCCTCCTATTTTCATATATAACGTTGTTTTAATTTTAGAACTGTTTTTCTGTACCAATATACCCGAATATTTGTGAATTGTGAATTCTACCTACAATCTTTTGGTATTTTTTATCTGTCAATGTGGTGCAAATTTTATATATTATGTCAATTCCAAATTTCATATATCTTTATTCGATCTCTTAAAAATTTCTGTATATCTCATATAAATTCTTATCTCATAATATTCCCTCGATATGCGCTCAAAAATATTACTTCGCTGATAAAGCGAGATTCTTATATATTCTGTTGGCATATAAATTATTAATTCTCTAGCGACAAAATGTCATTTTGCTAGATCTTCATCCTCACATTTATTATCTTATCCTATTATAGACATCTTAGTCCATCTTTCGATTTTTGTACCGGTTAATAATATTAAATTTTATAATTAATATTCTGTAGTATCTCAATATCTCGTAAAGATTTACATTCCCACATATTATTTTTATGTTGGCCTTGGGATATGTCATCCACACTATCTATCTGCATATTGTCAGTATTTTCCTTCGCTTTCATTCCACATGTTGTTACTAAAATTTTCGATGGTTTGGTTGTCTTCTTCTACAGGTATCATATTCTTCAACAGTTGAGAGTTTAATTTTATTCTCGGCAAAGATTTGCATTAGTATTTATATTTCCTTCCTTATAAACAGTTACAAAATCATAATCTGATAAATTAGTATTCTAGTCAACTAAGATGATGAATTTTTGTGAGAAAAAAGTGAAATGACTGGCCTGTGATCTGACACTGCAATGAATTTTCTACCCAATTTATACGGTCTAAAAAATTCTTTCCCCCAATGTATTGCAAGTAATTTCTTTTTAATTACTGACTTGTTCAAATCATATTTTGCTAATGTTTTGCTCGCATATGAAACTGTTAAATCTTCTCCTATTTTCCCTTGAGATAAGACATGATGCGTCAGTAGTTAATATAAATGGTTGTTCAAAATCTGGATATCTTAATATTGGTGCACTAATCAATTTATTCTTCAATAAGTCAAAAGCCTGTTGACAATCTTCAGTCCATTCGAACATTTTCCTTTTTTGGTTTGGTCGTTAAGACGTTTTGTTATTTCAGCAAAATTCCTTATGAAACGTCTGTAATAGTTACAAAATGCTACAAATCTTTTTACCTTATCTTTGCCGTTTGAAATTGGATATTGTTCAGATACTTTATGTTTTAAAGGATCAGTCCGTATACCGTGTTTCGTTACCTGGTGTCCAAAATAAATTACGTGTGATTTAAGAAATACACATTTTGCTCCATTCATTTTTAAATCATATTTTTATCAACGTTCGAATACTCTTACCAAATATTCGTTGTGATGTTTAGGCTACATCAAATACAATAATATAATGTTAATGTTAATAATGTTAACATCCTTTGAAAACTATTGGAAGAAATTTTCAAACCAAATGATAATAGTTTGAGTTGATGGTTCCAATACTCGTTGAAAACGCAGTTAGCTGTCTTGAATTGTTGCCTAAATCTATTTGATGGAATGAGCTGATCATATCTAGAGTTGAAAAATACTTTGCTCTTTTAAGACGATCTAAAACATCCTCTAGACTTTTCAATGGAAATTTATCATTCAATATCTTTTTTTTAAATCTATAACTAATCTCCATTTCTTTTTTCTGTTTTCACTGTTTTTAGTACTACTAATAATGATGAAGTCGCCGTAGTCTAGTAGGTAGTGTGTTGGCTTATTAGACGAAAGGCCAGGGTTCGAATCCCCGGTCAGACATCGAAAACGAAATATGAAAAAAAATATATATTTCTTAGGCGGCTTCCTCTCAGCAGATTTCTGGCAAAAACTCTGAGAGTAAATAAAATTTCCATGAAAAGTTTCTCAAAAATCTGTCACTCATGTATAAAATTAACACACACAACATAAGTGGTGTGAGAGGCTAGGCCGTAATCCTGACTGAAGGGTTGTAATGGCCAATTATGTATGTTATGTAATAATGATGAATTGTATTCACTATTTGAAGGTTCGATGATGTCTTCATTTAATAACTGTTGTACTTGGTTATTAATCACGTCATGTTGTGTAAATTATTAGAAGTTAATCTTTATCCTTCCAGATTGAATACATTCTGATATTTTTAAGAGTTTGTATCAATTCTGTTTTCACTTTATTGTCCTTAACGTCAATATTTAGAATGTCAAGTAATTTTCTAAATTTGTCTTCACTGAAAATTGTTTTATTAGGTATATATACCAATATATACAGTATAATTTCGTAATGGTTCTATTTGAAATTTATTATTTTCTAAAATCACGTCGTTAGCTGCTGTATTTAATATTTTGACGTGGTGATTTCCATTTCCTGGTACTATTGTATTACTAATAGATATAGCCTTTTGAATTTCCTTGTTAAGAATAATGCTGTCCTCACTTATATCTAAATTTATAGGATGAATACTTTAT
Source organism: Sarcophaga bullata (assembly GCA_005959815.1). Taxonomy (NCBI): domain Eukaryota; kingdom Metazoa; phylum Arthropoda; class Insecta; order Diptera; family Sarcophagidae; genus Sarcophaga; species Sarcophaga bullata. The sequence continues at coordinate 22,822 of QOCX01001719.1, read as the reverse complement.
CTATAGGTATGGTAATTTCTTCACTCCCTAAAGTAAATGGGAACGTAAATGTTTCATAATCAATTTTACATAAGAATATTGAAAATAAATCTCTTCCTAATATTCCTCCGTTGGTATGGGGAATTCTTTTTTAATGATGTGAAATTTATGTTTTTCTGTTGTATTATTTATGTTGAAGTTCAACTTTGATGTTCCTATCGACTTAATTCTTTCTGTAGTGATACCTGTAAAACTAATTTATCTTTCTTTGTCAATATATATAGAGTTTTTATTTAATTTATTGATCTTACACAAAGAGATGTCTGCTCCTGTGCTATTAAAAATTGAAGTGTTAAATCGTTACCTAAAACTAAGTTTATGAAAGTTTTTATGTTATTTGATATTTGGAAAACATTATCTATTCCTATTATTGGGCCTCCGGATAGTGCGTGTGCCCAGTTCCTTGACTCACATCCGGATCCTGGTAGTTTTCCTGTATATAGTGTATATTCTGTCGGTTATTTTGAAAATTGCTTTTCATATTGTTATAGTTAGTGTTGCTATGACTATCACCGTTATTATTATTATTATTATTACACCTGTTTGTTTTATTACTGTTATAATTATTGTTATAAATATTCGATCCATTATTGTGGTTTGTATAATTATTGGCCCTATAATTGTTACTATAGTGTATTGTTCTATCATTACTATTATTTCAGTTATAATTGCTATTTGACCGGTTGTTGTTATATCGGTTCCTGTTGTTGTTCTAATTAGCATTATTTCTTCTGTTATTGTAATTGTTCCTACTGTTATTAAAGTTCTCTGAATTATTCCTCTTCTTATAATTGTTTGAGATATATAAAATTTTTTCTGAGTTGCTGGATTATTCCTCTTGTTATAATTGTTTGAGATATATAAAATTTTTTCTGAGTTGCTAGATAATTCTGTTTCCAACTATAATGCTAATTGTAATGCTTCATTAAGTTCTTTAGGCCTTGATGCAAATACTGTTGATCTAAGTTCTCCCCTTAATCTGTAATTTGTGAAGTTCTACTAACATTTTTAGAAGTTTTTCATGATATGTGTTTACATTCATGCTTTTTTGTGAAAAATTACTTAAAGTAGCCTGTATTTGTGAGATGGTTTTCCTTGATTTGCACCTGGTTGATAGAAGGCTTCTTAATTCCTCAAATGTTGTTGGTTCAGATATGCCCAATGAAGTTCTCACTATACTAGTTAGTTTTGCATTGTAGACAAAAGTTATTAGAATGGTTTTGTGTTGTTTCTAGCGTATTATTGATTAATTTTACTATTGTAAGAAATGAATTTAATTCTTTATAATTTCTTGTGAATAGTAGAATTATTTTTACAGCGGTTTCTAGATTGGATTGTGCCATATTTATCAAATTCTGTTTTTGATTAGATAGTTTTATTCATGTTAAAGCTTCTTCAAAAATTATCTTTGCTTTGTTATAGTATATGTCAAATTTTTTCTATATATTTTTGTATGTGTTTTGTGATGGCGTCTGTATGTGTTAGCTCACAAAATTATTTTTCTAACAAGTTTATTTCCTCTAATTTATTTCTTAATGTTATTTCTTGAAAGGCTCTGATTTTTAAAATTTTAGTGATATTTTATCCTAATCCTTGGCTTGTGCTATTGTTGTGTTCAACACACATATATTAGTATTAATTAAATCTCCTTATTTTTAATTTAATTTTATAGTATAATACTTTTTATTTCTGATTTTATATATTATAAGCACCATGAACACAATCTTTTTCTGTACATAACTCCCTTAAAATTTTATTCATTAAATTATCTAAAAATATTATTAATATTATACAAAAGAATTAGCGAAAAAAGGCATCTAAGCCTTAATTGTTGTTCCAATCGAAAAACCCATTTCTTGGTTACTGTTGTCTGTTTACGTTAACTGAATCGTCAATTTTTTGATTGTCGTTTTTCCATATTTTAAATTTTAATTATTTTTCAATTTTATGTATATCTTCCATATAAGCCCATTAATCTCAATAGTTCTGTCCATTCTTTCTCCAATTTTAGTTTTCTTCCTCCTCTTCTTTTCTTTTTTGTTATACTGGTTGGGGTTTGAGGTGTTATTTTCTTATTCCTTCTTTTATATTCCCCTATTGATATAGCCTTAGGTCCACAAGATTTTGGTGTGGATAGGTACACAGGACAGCTTGTTAGAACTTCAGGTACGTCTTCCTCATATTTTTAAAAATCTTTTCTATATCTTCCTGAGAAGGAATAAATTCACTTGCCTCAGACAAATACATACATACATTTAGTGGCTAACCATATCTGTAACTCGTCATGTATAAATATATTATAGGATCCATTTAAGTCGATGGTAACTTATAAGTTTCAAATACGGAAGTTAAGAGACATAAATTTCTGTTTATCCGCTATCTCTACACTAAGTTTCTTTGTTTTTAAATTCGATTTGATATAATACATTCTACATGTTACCAAAGTGTACAAAAATAAAAAATCAAATGTTTTCATACAAAAGCAATAATATTTTAACAAATGAAATGAATGAAATATCAACCTAAGGTACACTTTTCCCGTCCCTTTATGACCTGAACACCTATCACAGATAAAGTACCACTAGTGTTAAAGCTGTAAACAAATACTAGAAAATACTGTACAAACATCTTGGACAAGAATAATATTTATAAAATATAAAAAAAACCAATTTCGTCATAAAAAAAAGAAGGTGAATCAATATTAGTCATATAAATTCATTCCTCAGTAAGTGTAAAGAACAAATTAAAATTATGAATTTAAAATGTATGTAGATTGTGATCGAAAGCATGAGAAAATAATAAATTCGAGCAAATGTTTTGGAATTCGCACTGGGCCCTTTTTTATATTATGGATAGAAAAATTAAAAAAAAATTAAAAGAAATTTTTAATCCCACCCACTTTTTAATCAATTATTTTAATCCCACAGGCCAAATTGGATGATTGGAATTGGGCCCACCAGTTCAAAATGTGTGTTGTTTTTGTAATCTAAATTTCGTTGTTTATGGAGAATGGGGATGAAGGTTAAATTTTTCGTTTCAGTATATTCTTATAATAAAAATATTAAGAAAAATATTTTCTTTAAAAATGCCGCTAAAATGGAAAATGTAGTATATTTAAACTATTAATTTCAAACAGGATCGATTTTAGGTAAATTTAAACTAAGAAATAATTTTGGAAAATTCCATGAATAAAAAGTGTAAAATGCAAATGTTTTGGAATTCGCACTGGGCCCTTTTTTATATTATGGATAGAAAAATTAAAAAAAAATTAAAAGAAATTTTTAATCCCACCCACTTTTTAATCAATTATTTTAATCCCACAGGCCAAATTGGATGATTGGAATTGGGCCCACCAGTTCAAAATGTGTGTTGTTTTTGTAATCTAAATTTCGTTGTTTATGGAGAATGGGGATGAAGGTTAAATTTTTCGTTTCAGTATATTCTTATAATAAAAATATTAAGAAAAATATTTTCTTTAAAAATGCCGCTAAAATGGAAAATGTAGTATATTTAAACTATTAATTTCAAACAGGATCGATTTTAGGTAAATTTAAACTAAGAAATAATTTTGGAAAATTCCATGAATAAAAAGTGTAAAATTAAAAATAAATTTCATGTATGTAAACATAGAAAGCCCCATTTCCCGTGGCTTTAGTTGTAATACATATTCTTTATTAAAAACAGGCAACAATCGCAGATTTCAAATTCATTCATTTAAATTTGTACCTTCTAAGAGTATATAACTTTAATTTTATGGAGTTGTTCCGTCATTTATATCTAATTTGTATCTTTGCTTTTTAAGAATTCAACATAAAAAGTATAAGAAAATAAAACTAAACCCACTAAAAACAAAAACCGTGGTTTTTATTCAATCCCGTATTGAGCGTGGATAACTCAATACGTTAAAATACGTTACTGGCGCAGTCGACTAAAAAACCATTCTGTTAAGTTATATATAAGTTTAGTAATAAAATAGAAAAAAAATTTAAAAAAAAACGGTGAAATTTTTTGAAAGGAAAACTTGTGAAAAACATGTAATTAAATTAAATAAAACAATTTTGAAAATTTGTAAGGAAATGAATATTTCATTTAAACCAAAGACTATATAACATCGAACTCATAAACATATTTGAATTAAATTGAATAAACTAATAAAACTTGAAAAATCTTATAAGTGAACAGGTGGAAATATAAACTTTTGAAAACAACACGTGAAGATTTTTAATACATATATTAGGCATAACAAACATAATATTGAATTTATGAACGAATTTGAAGATTTGGCAAAAAGATTTAAAAATATTAATATATCAGCCAACATGGAAGCAATAAAGGAAAGAAGAGTTTTTTTCTGCAAAATGTTAAACTGTTTCAGCTGTTTGATGGGAACAAGAGCTATTTGGCACTATTTGTGGACAGTGTGACCGCAATGATACCATCAGAAGCCACAAAGCTTGTGGAAAGGAGATTCTATTTCAATTGCATAAAAACTACTCTAAAGGGACCCACTTTAGACGTATTGAGAAGAAAACAATGAAAAGATTGGATCACTTTAAAACAGCTACTAATAGAAGAATTTGGTGAATGAATGCCTGTTACAAGGCTTATATTAGAAATAAGTAATATGAAATTGGATAAAAATGTTAAAAAATTTTGTGATAAGTTGAACAGTGAGGTTTGTAAGATTAAAGATGAAATTAGATTAAAAACAAAAGATATTTCTACTAGGAACTTTTTAAATACCGATCTAAATCGAGTGTGTTTATCTTCATTAAAGAAAGAGTTACCAAATTATTTAATGGCATTAATAAATGCAAACTTAGCTAAAGATCTGAAAACTGCAATCAAAGTTTTAGCAGGAAACGGTGAACTAGACTCAACCACACCACAAATAACATACGTTAGAAACAAAAACTATGGTTATCGATCAAACAATAAATCACAAATAAGGAACTTTCAAACGGGACAGTTTTCAGACGATTATTTAAGAAAAAACTATTCAGGAAATTATACTAACTCTTACATGCAAAGCATTCGAGCAGGTATCTATAATCACCCACAAAACAATTTTAACTGTCCTATTGCGAACTAGCGGAATTTAAACGGACAGGGAGAATATGACTCAACCCAATCGAGAATTAGGCGCTATGGTCCTCCTATGCCCATGGAAGTTGAATATGAAAATTAGTAATAGATAATATATCTTACACATTTTTGATAGATACAGGTTCCTCCGTAAGCCTTGTTAGACCTGCAGCATTGAGAAACAAAATTAGGATAGTATCACCAATAACTGTAACTACTGCTGCGGGAAATATAGTATTAAGTATCAAACAATACATACTTGATCAGAAATATGGGAAGCAGTTGGAGTTTTATGTTTATGAATTTTTGAATAATTATGACGGTTTAATGGGATGTGATAATTTAGGGAAACTAAACGCAGTAATTAGCCTGGGAAAACAAACTATAAGACTTAACGTCAATATCTATGCATTTGTTGATAATAATTTGACGTTTATAATAATGTAGTAAGGAATTGTGGCATAAGTAAGTTGGAAGATGACAAAATGACCAATTTTGGACCGATCATTTAAATATCGAATTAGAAAATCTTTTAAACGAATATAAATCGCTTTTTTATTCACATAATGAAAACTTGACCTTTACTAAAGTAATTAAACACAAAATTGTAACAAATCATGAAAATCCAATATACAGTGGCTCACAGCTTATTTCGTGCAGATGAAAAACAAAACATTTTATTTTTATAGAATTAAAACTAATAATGATATTAAAACAAAATTTGTTTGATGTTTTAGAGATATATTCTGATAGCAAAAGTCTGATGAGTCAAAATTTAATATTTTTGGCTCAGATGGAATAAATTACGTGTGGCGTAAAGCCAATACTGAGCTCCAAAATAAGCACTTAAAACCAACTGTCAAACACGGTGGTGGCAGTATGGTGGTTTGGGCTTGTATGGCTGCCTCTGGAGTTGGCAATATTGTTTTTATTGAAGGAACAATGAACAAAGATATGTATTTAAACATATTAAAAGATAATTTGCTACAAAGTGCCGATGCCTTGGGTATACGCGATCGTTTTCGGTACTACCAGGACAATGACCCGAAACATAAATCGGGTATTGTACAAAACTGGTTGATATGGAATTGCCACACGTAATGAATTATTTTTTTTTTATTTTACGCTTAGCTTTTTTGCTGTAAGCGTTCAAAGTTATATTTTGCAAGTGCACGAAATAAGCTGTGAGCCACTGTATGTCAAGTCATATCGTTATTCACAAGTGCAACAGGCAAATTAAAGAAATGCTTGAACAAAATATAATAAGGCATAGTCATAGTCCCTATTCTGCTCCTTTATGGGTTGCCCCAAAGAGAATGGAAGCCTCTGGAGAAGCTAAGTGGAGAATTGTTATAGATTACAGGAAGCTAAATGAAATAACAATTGATAATCCATTTCCAATTCCAAATATGGACGAAATTTTAGCCAAATTTGGTCGTTGTCCTTATGTTTCTACGCTTGATCTGGCGAAAGGTTTCCATCAGGTAGAAATCGATGAGGCAAGTCGTGCAAAAAACACTTTTTCCACAATAGACGATCACTATAAATTTCTTAGAATGCCTAGGGGCTTGAAAAATGCACCTGCCACTTTTCAACGATTAATGAATTCAGTTTTGCGAGTCTATCGGCACTATCTATATGGTAAAAAATGTATCATTAACAGTGACCATGAACCCTTGCAGTGGTTGCCTAATTTGAAGGAGCCTAACTCCAAGTTACAGAGGTGGAAGATAAAACTAAATGAGTATGATTTTGATGTGAAATATATTCCAGGAAAGGAAAATAGAGTAGCTGATGCCCTATAGCGCTACAAATAATATCGAGTGCCATGTGAATGATATAGCTTCTGACATGGCAACAGTACTCTCAGCAGATGAAGACAGTTCTAACTTTATATTCATAACAGAGAGACATTAAATATTTTTCGTAGACAGTTTTTATTTAGGCAGGCCCCAGTGGAAAAGCATACTTTAAAAATCATATTTAAAAATACTAGAACTATTGTAGACTATGTTGAGATGACGCAGGAATTACCGAAAAAAATTATTTTGGAAAAACTTGCAGGTATTACAGCGACAATATATTTTGAAAACCATGATGATTTTGTGTTGTTTCAGTCTGTATATGCGAATCTTATGATGTAAACAAAGAAAAATCGTATCCTAATGGCTATGAAATTTTTGGAGGATATAAGATCTTATGATAGGTTCAAAGAAATAATTTATTTTACTATTTAAAAGGGTTGCACCAAGGAATAGAAAAAGCACAAGCTGAGATTAAGAGTAAATATTACTATCCCAATTATGTTTTAGAGATATCAAATATAATAAATGCAAATTCGACCACAGAATTACAAGAATGCTTTTTAAATCCACACCTCCTACATATTATATTCGAGAAAAATATATTATTGATATTTGGAAGTGGGACAATTGTTCATACCCCACCTGTATTAATGTTTCCTCTAATATGCACCATTGGGTGGAAAGTCAAAATAAGTAATTTATCTTCGAGTGGTATGTTCATACTAAAAAACTTGATCCAAGATGCAGGATTGCGTAATATAGGTTGCAAGAGAATGGTATAAGTACTTTAAATATTATTGACTTAGAAATTACAACAGGAATAGCAGATATTGAAAGGTTGCATAAGACTTTTAATGAGAAATTAAGATTAATTAACACTGGCAGTGATCAGAAATTAAAGCAAGTGGCAATTGAGCAAACAGTTTTCACTTTTAATCATATTATAACACACTCAACCACTGGTGAAACTTCTTCCAATGTTTTCTTTAATAATCAACCTCTTACAAAGTATACTCAATCTGTAAAGGAAAATAGAATAAATAGCGCTAATAAAAATAGGAAAGATTATGAAATAGATACACGAGTCTTAGATGCAGAAAATTCAAGGAAACGATTAGATAAAAAGCAACCCCATTTAAGCATGTGCAAGTCTTACGTAGGGAAAGCGATCACCACTATTTAGTTAAGGGGTAGAAATTTTAGAAAATATAAAACGTGTTTTAAAAGGAAAAATGCTCTTATAACAACTGTCGGAACCAGAATACCAAGGATGATACTAACAATCCTAATATACCGTAATGACGACAGTGGCGACTCAGACGATACAGATTCAGGAGATAAGCACTGACAGGGTTATATAATACTGCAGAAAGGAACAATAGATATACCTGATAAGTATAATGAATTGATAATAAAGATTAATAAAACAGAGATTCCCTTTATCCACTTAAAAATAAGTTTTCATAGTTTTCCTTTTCAAAGGAAAAAAAATAACCAAAGTGCATTTTTTAAACCTATTCCAATGTAATATTTCAATTCAATGTAATAGGTGTTTGTATTTATATATTAGATATAGACGATTTTATATGTGTTTATTGCAAGGAATTTGTATTTCTGTGTTACATATGTACAAAATATCATCGGTTTTAATATAAACAATGGAGCAAGCGAAAAAGATATGGAATGAACGAAGAACTGTAGTTAATTTTACCCATTTTTGTAGCAAAAATTATATTTTTCACTTTCAAGAAGGGTTTTCTTTGGTATTTCATAAAGAAC